>CAICTM010000897.1:0-7500 GCA_903772945.1 Seminavis robusta | reverse complement strand
GGCAAGATTCCCTCTGAGCTTGGACATTTGACTGCTTTGGATTCGGTAGTGTTGCGATATAATCGGCTGTCTGGCAAGATTCCCTCTGAGATTGGTCATTTGACTTCTTTGACTTTATGGTTGGATCACAATGATTTCACTGGGCAGATCCCTTCTGAGATTGGACTATTGACAAGGCTGGAACTCATTGAAACCAGCAAGAATCGTCTTTCTGGGGCAATTCCTTCAGAGTTAACTCAACTGAGTGCTTTGAAGTTCCTACATTTGGATCAAAATGAGTTGGCTGGAGCCCTGCCATCTGTCCTTGTTGGAGAATTGCCAAATTTGCGGTTTCTGAATCTCACAAACAACCATGGCTTGTCTGGCACGATCCCTGATGAGCTCTGCTTTTTGCAGCATGAGTCTTGCACTTATTGCTTGCTTGGTTTTGATTGCAGTTCTAAGTTGTGTGGATGTGATTGTGCATGTTCCAATGCCTCGTTGGTTTGAGCAGGACTAAGATTGTATGCAGGTATTCTTTGCAACATGCTAAAGCCATGTGTTCACTGTGACAAATGAAACATCCTGCATACTCGTAAAGCCCCGAGCCCTGTTTTCTGCTGCGCATCCTTGGCTTGAAGTTTTGGGTTCCACATTTTCATAAAAGTATTTGGTTGCGACCATGCATGATCCGTCGTCATCATGAATTCTGTGGTTTCATCCCGGCCTGAGTGGTTCCTGCACAATTTGCGCAGCCCGTTTTCCAACCAACAATAATCCTCTTCTTTGTTGGTCAGTACTCATTTAGTCTAACTTTTAAAGTGATGAAAGTTACACACCCTTTATTGTTCCTTATTGTCAGCCTAGTTATCACTTTCGCTACTGGCTAGAACTCTCTCCAGAATGGCATTGGCTACACATATCCCATCCACTGCTGCGGAAACGATTCCACCAGCAAACCCTGCTCCTTCACCGGCCGGATAGAGCTGTTTGGTACCCTCTGCCTCCAAGGTTTCGGCATTTCTAGAAACTCGCACAGGACTGGAAGTTCTGGTTTCCACCGCATGAAGGAGCGCATCCTCACAGACAAATCCTGGCATTTGCCGTTCAAAGTGATGTTCCAATGCATCTCGCAACGAGTTGACGAGTGGCGGAGGATAAATTTCATGACAGGCGGCTGGTTTGACGCCCAATCGGTACGATGACGGTGGGGCCGATGTGGAAGCGGTACCGGCCAAAAAGTCGGTCACGCGTTGCACGGGGACGGTCAGGTTGCCGCCACCCAACAACGATGCGCGTCGTTCCATATCTCTCTGAAAGGCCACACCGGCCAACACACCATGGTCTTGTCGGTACTCGTCCAAAATGGCATCCTCCGGGTCTACTGTGACGACCAATGCCGAATTGGCAAATGTGGAATCGCGTCGACTAAAGCTCATGCCATTGACGCACACTTCGTTGGGGTCCGTGGACGCGGGTACAATTTGTCCACCCGGACACATGCAAAAGGAATACACACCTCGCTCATTATGATTATTGTTGCCATTGCTGTCGTTGTCGGTTGTTCCATCCTTGGCATGATTGGTCGCCAGTCGATAGGATGGCACGGGCAACTGCCCCGGGTGTTGTCGTCGTTGGGCATCGTCATTGTTGTTGTTTGCCATGAAATAGTTGTCATTTTCCGCATCGGTGGTCTTTTTGCCAGTGATGACGGACATGCCCCATTCGTTGCCATATTGAATCTTGTTGATGATTTTTTGTGGATGTTCGACCCGAAATCCGACGGCAAATCCCTTGGCTTCTAGTTTGACTCCATCCTGATGTAGTTTTTCGTAAACGTCTCGTGCCGAGTGTCCCGTCGCCAAGACGACCGCATCTCCCATGATGGTTGTCGTTTTGTCTTCTCCGCTATCATTTTGCAACCATTCTGGATAAAAGGAGGATGATGATGATGATGATGAAGAATCCTGGTTGACATGTCGTTCCATGGCCTCTCCACTTTTGGTACATTTGACTCCTTTCGTGACACCCTCTTCTTGATGATCCACAATCAACTCTGTCATTTTGGCTCCAAAGACGATCTCACCGCCCATGCGTCTCAAATCCAATCGCATGGCGCGCAACAACTTGACCAGATTGTCCGTACCCAAATGAGGACTGCCATGCACCAAAATCGTTTCGGGCGCACCGTACTGCACGAACGTCTCCAACACTGTGCGAACGTTGTGAGAATTGCGACCAATCCGTGTCGTGAGTTTCCCGTCACTCCACGTCCCGGCACCGCCTTCGCCAAAGGCAAAATTGCTCTCTTGGTCCATTTGAGACCGATGAATGAGGGCACCAATGGATTTGCCACGCGATTCGACGGGCAATCCTCGTTCCAGGACAATGGGTGTGACACCATTCTTTACGAGTGTAAGAGCACAAAAGAGTCCGGCAGGACCAGCTCCCACGATAATGACGCGTTTCTTCTTGTTTTTTATTGTTGTGGCTGGGTTGCGTGAGTTGTCGTCGTTCTTTGGTGGTGGTGGGGTATTCGTGGCGTCATTGTTGTCGTCTGCAGATGTGAACGATGACGACATGAATTCCAATCGTCCCGACTGTTCTTGAAAGTACTTGGTGTAACTGGCATGGATATCGACATCGAGCACAAAGACATAGCGTGGACCGCCTTCCCCTTGACCACCGCGTCGTTTCTTACGGGCATCCAAAGACCGTCGAACGACTCGAATGTCTCGAATGGTAGACGAAGGATACTGCTGTTGTTGTTGATCTTGATCTTTTTTCTTCTTATTATTAATAGTAAGGTCCAATCGATCCAGCAAGGCTTGAATGATGGGTGGCGTCAAAAATAGTTTGTCCACGGGAATCGTAGCATTGTCGTGATTGTTGTGGTTGTTGACAGTACTGGTATTAATAGTAGCTGTGCCATAGTTTTGTGCCTCGGTGCAATAGGCATCCGGATGGACTTCAATTCCAAAGACTCTCCAAGTCTCAATGCCGTTGGGATCTCGTTTTCTTCTAGCAATGGTCTCAACTGTGGTCTTCTTCTTCTTCTTTGGTTGCCGACGTTTCTGACTCTTCTTTTTTCTCCTGGTAGAAGCAGACTTACTTGTACTGGAAGAATCAGATGATGATGATGACGGATCTTTCAGTGCAAATACCGTTGGTGGGGTCTTACACTGATGAGATATTCTTTGGTCTGAGGCGCTAGTTCTCGTAGTATAAGTATACGGCACTGGCAGGAAGGCTTGGCAGGTCCAGGGTACCCACAGCAGCGGTATACATAATATACATAGAATCCATGCAACACAAGAACTTGAACGATACCTCATTGGATGATATTATTAGATTAGATTAGATTAGATAGCAAAATAATAAAAGGCGCCTGTTCCGAATTTATTTATTTGTGGCGGATCTTTTGGATCTTTTTTGGATGCCAACCCTTTCAATAAGTTTGGTTGGCTCTGGCATGGGGTCATGGTCGAGACCAAAAAAGGTTGCACATTTCCTCCCACGCTGTGTTAATAAGGCTTTGAGTCTCTCACTGGTTAAATTTTGGCGTATCTCCTGAAGGAGCACTGACTCATCGATCTGTTCCGACTGAACTCATCTATCTGTACCGGTATGCTGTTGACAGCTATTTTAGTATTTGTTTTCTTATTACCACCACACAAACAAACTGACTCGACTCACTGACTCATCTGTTGTTGTCCACAGTCCACAACCACTCATCTCTTGTTGTCAACAGTTTGATCGACTTGTTGTTGTTGTCGACGAACGGCCGTCGTCGTCGTCAACCACTCCACAGCGCCATCGTCAGCCGACTGCTACCGGTACCACTTCATCCACGTCATCCACTCATCGTCAGCCGACAACCACTCAGCGGCAGCAGCAGCAACAACAATAACCCTCACAATCGTCTCAAGAGACAAGAAGCCAAGAGGACAGAATTGGAGGCATGGGAAGCAGCAGCAACCTAGGCATTAGTATCCGATCTCTTGATTGGCTCTGACAACATCACAATGATGATGTTGTCAGTAATTCATTCATTTCATTCAACCACCTACATGGCTCGATAGCCAGGCATTGGACGATCAGCAAACTCATCATTCTCGGCGTCATTGTCGGGCCTGTTGTTGAGGGTAGCAGCAGCAGCAGCAGCAGCATCATTGTGAAGATCAGTCATGGCCATTGCATGCTGTGTCATGGTAGCGAACAAAGCAACTGCATGATGGAGAGCAGCTCTCTCCACAGACAAGACGACACATATTCATATACTGCTTCTGTTGTTATCAAGTCGACTACACAAGGCTGTTATCGTTGACGCAGTCGAACTGGCGAACTGTCAGGAGTAGCCGCTCTTCTCTGAGAGACTGCTTTGTGGCAACCAACTCGAAAGTTCTCATCGCCAGGGTATCCACGACCTTCCAATCTTCATTCAAGCCACCTTCCGCGCCTTTTGTATACTTGGCTTGTGGCGCTATAACCAAACACTGGGATCCAGTAGGAATGTGGTCATCAATTCTATTGTTTAGCAAAATCATGACCTAATAATGCTTCTAATTCATTATTTTAATTAAGCTTACTCTAGAATACACAATACACAATGGCCAGTTTACAGGTTCAGTTCCAACACATCTTTCCTCCACAAATTCACAGCGTACCAGATACCGGTAGGGTACTCTACTAGTACCGGAACACTGTGCGTGGAAGTGGCATTGGAGAGTACCAGTACTGCTTTTCCACACTAAAAGATTCAAAAAGATTCAAAAAAAGATTTCACGAAACAGGCTTGCTCACCACTCTTTGGCAGCACTTCCTGCCCACACCACACCACACCACAAATGGCGTCAAAAGCAACACAATGGTGGACGAGCGAGCGGCCGATCGCCACTGTACTGCTACTATACTACAGTAGTATTACGATAAGGTAAGTCTATTATATTGTTGAAGGCGCAGCACTGACATCTCTCTCTCATTGCATTAATTGCTATGGTAAACAGGAGAGAAATCCAAGCTTGACCGGCGACAATGGTGAGTGCTTTATCGATCATTCGAGGTTATCAAGAGTGTTTGTGGATTTCTATCGGTCGCACCTCTGTTATCCTCTGTTATTTATCAAGCCTCACTCAACTCGACCCTCTCCGGTGCAGAAGCGAAAGCCACCCCTCATTGAATCCTATGGACGATGGGATGGCAGTCAGTTAGCAAGAGCTGTACTTCGTCTGGGGTGAGACACAATCATCACCGTGACAAGAGTAGTCTACATTTGTCACTCTTCCTCTACCAACAACAACAACAACTACTACTACTCCCTTGATTGCTGCGCTATTTGTTTTGCCTTGAAGTCAGTGCCTACTTCGGTAGGGGCAAGGCTCTTGGCAACAACATACAGCTAGCATTATGGTCTACTGACGCTCCTTCCTCTACCGATACCACTACTGCTACCGATGCTCCTTCCTCTACCGATACCGATACCACTACCGACCGACTACCACTACTTATATCCACCACCAACCAAAACGACAGCTGTGTTTGATGCCGCCTTCGGGCTACGCCGGAGGCTATTTCATTTTATTTTTCTTCAATCAAAATTGATGTAAGTTTCCCCATGTTACCAAAATTATTTATTACAGTATCATCACTACAGTACACATCTCCTCACGTTCGTTGGCCAACCTCATCCAAGCTGAAGGCTGGAGGAGCATCCGCAGCCAAGTAAGAATGTAGAACCTTTTCCTTGGCCGTGAACTGAGAGAGAGTCTCTTGGAAAAAGGTGAAGTGAAGTCCCACACTGGCCACTACGTGGTATCAACAATGCCCACCAGGAGGGCTGGCCATGTTGGTGTTGCCATAATATGGATTCGTTCCTCAACTCTCCTGCAACTATTGATGTATCCATTGGAAGTCATACTAGCTAGCTAGTACGATACCCAACAATCAACCTCTGGTCAAATGCAACAACAGATTCCTCTTTCATAGCCACCAAACCGCAACTCTGGGCCTCTGAAAAGAACTGACCGCCGTTGCCATGACCATTTATGAGGAGTGGTCAAAATGTAACAACCAGATTGATTCCACCCTACACATTGATCAGTTGTTCTTCAGCCAAGGGGGGCGTCAAACTTTTGGCCTAGCCAAACCTGCATTTCACTTGTGAACGTGGTTTAAAAATCAATCCATGGAACCGCCGTTGCCATGACCATTTATGAGGAGAGAGAGTCGTATACTAATAGTGTCCCTGTAGTTAGTAATAGTCCCAGAGCTCTAGCTAGTAGAAGACCTGAAGAATCCTAGCTAGACAATAACATGGCAAAAACAGGAACAATAGATCCAGATGGTTTTAGAGTTTCAGCCATCAGAGTTGGATGATTTTATACAGGCAGAGAACCCTTGGAAGTCTCGCAGCAGAAAAGGAAAGGATGGATTTAAGAGCAACTCCCGCAGTTTCCTCATTCCAACAACAACAAATTGCCATAATTTTCTCTCTCTCTCGATCAATACTAATCCGACGATGACTCTCGGAATTGCCGACGGCACTGTCAACGCTGGTGCTCATACCGGTACTGATCCCGAGGATGGAACAGTTACCGAGGATGGAACAGTTACCGAGGATGGAACAGTGAATCCACGGGCCGATGGCTTTGTCGGCCCTGCCGATGGCTTTGTCCATGTTGATCCATCTGCCACCGATGGGGAGGCGTATCCCTTAGTGGATGCCAATCGTGTTGTCTTACGACTTCGGGGTGGGGAAGCCACAATTGACAAGATTCTATGCATGCTAGAGGAAGAAGGCATCCAAGCTGCTTCGGATATGTATCTCAAATATCGTAAGACCCTTGATGACTTGGCAAAGCTCACTCTTGCTCAAAAGTTGGATACTCTCGTGGATAAGGACAAAGATAATATGCAGATGCTCAGTGTACTCTTTCCTGGACTACACTCTGAGTCTTCCATGTCGCCTCCGACTCCTCCGACCTTTATTACCAACAAAATGTGTCCTTCGATAAGGGGAAAGCCTCCCTCGAATGGAAAAGCAACCGATACCGACAACAACAGCAACTCGCAAAAGGCAATGCACCAGTCTACTGCACCCTTTGCCAGCCAAAGCCAGCTTCCGCCCCCTCATCCAAGACGTGCATTTGTACAGACACAAACTCCCACCCGCCTTCCTGTGGACAAATCAAAATCGCCAGCCAAGTCTCCCTTTGTCACCAGTCCTGTTGATGCAAGAGCAGCAGCCCAATCGGAGTCAAGTAGCACCAGTCAGCCAGCCATTGCCTCGGCGCCTGTATGCATGTCACCGGAGTTCGGAGTTCGTTTGAACCTTGAGAAGTCTGTGGGGTCTGCTTTTCGAGGCTGTACCTCCTTAACTTCGCTGAACGAAAGTGGCATGCATGACACAGATGATGACTCCATTGCATCCATACTAGGCATTGGCGACATCTTATCCATCCGCATCCGTGATAAGGACACCCCCACATCCACCGACACTTTGGCAGAACTCAGTAGTAACTT
>CAICTM010000896.1:0-43502 GCA_903772945.1 Seminavis robusta | reverse complement strand
AGAATGAGGATAAATAGCAGGGCAAGTCTCTCAGTTTGATTGTGTGATGCCTCTGCCTTCTGGGACGATTGTTCCGGGTTGGGATGAGAGGGATGACACAACTTGTCGCTATCAGATTGTGCTCCCGCACTTCCATGGCTGCTCCTGGATGTCATTGCCATTGTAGAGCTCATCACTGTTATGCTCTTCGGGATTTCAGCTCTTAAGTTATGCGCTGTCTCTATCCTCTGGCAACCAGGACGAGCACACCTCTTGACAGACTTCTTCCGCATGATCACAATACCCAACAAGAGTGGCAAGTTTTTTGTTTCAAAGATCGATAGGGTTGGGAGTAAAGAGAAAAGATCTCGGATTTGCCGTGTGGGGTTTGCGAAATACAGTGTAACATGTTTCAATTTTTTTATTTTGACGTCACTCACTGTCATCAAGCAAGTCTCTTCCCTTCCTCCACTGAAAGCTACCGGCACTCCGCAATGGTGTTGGTGATTGGTGAGACATTAAGGAGAGAAGTAGAGCAAACGTAGATTAGTAACAGAATCAGAGGATGTCACAGCAGCAAGGCACTTGGTTAATGAACACCTATGCTTCGTTCCATAGAAGGCATGAACGGCTCAAGAATTACGTCCACAATGGATTCCGATACCCCTTGCCACCGTGGGGCCGAGCAGTGATGGGGTTCGTCTACTTTACACTCCCAGTGATCGGTGGCTATCACGTGATGCAATGGGCAATCTCAAAGTCGCATGAAGAAATTGGAGAAAGAGGTTCGTGTCTACCGTAGTTCCAATGGATGGTACTTTTCATGCTACTACCCTGCCACTCACACGGCTCCCATCTTATTCAATTACTGTTTGTGTGGTGTTTTAGGAGAAAAACTACGGAACAAGCGCATCGAAGGGATTGGCGACAAAGTGGTGGTAGATGAGGCCACCGGTCAAACGAAAAAGGTCGGAGCGGGTGGTTGGGGCGGTGGCGTCAATTTGGCCGTCAGCAACGAAACCATCCAAGAGCGCAATCTAAGAAGGCTGAAAAAGTGGTTGAAGAAGCAGCGCAAATTAAAAAGGAAAAGGGAGAAGGAAGAGGCTGCCAAGCTACAACAAACAGTAGAAAGCAACACAGATAGCTGACAAGGGTGGCAGCCAACAACGGACAGAACATGCATGGGACCTTGCCATTCAGCACAAAGGCAGCCATCCAACCAACCAACCGATCAGCCACGAAACAAGCAAGTTTTTGCATGATATGATTGAATGGATTGGCGATATAGATGACTTGTCAGGATCCGGGACTTGCTTCTAACCTTCTGGACAATCAGTGGTGACTAGTTGTTTCGAAGATCATGAACACCGTGTCATGGCTGGCTGCTCTTCACTGCTTTCTTGTTTAAAAGCAGCCAACGAAGGCAGGAAGTTGAGCCTGGCTGCATTTCAATCTGCACACGTAATGAAATATGTAACGACTGACCTTCATGCGCCTGCCAGAGTGATGCATGGCATGATGGGAAAGTCTGATGACCTACCGTAGAATATCTTTATAGCTATCATAGATACGGTATCTGCGGCAGAGCGCAATCATAGTTCTGAGCGAATGGAAGAGAGGATGGTGATTCAATCGTCGCTACAGGCCTTCTGCTTCTATACTTATGTGCATGTGGAACAAAATGTACCACAGCGAGCTAAAATTTTGTTTTTGTGGTGAACCCGCAACCAGATCCAGGATTGTTCCAGGATTGAGATTCGTCGCATCGGCCAATAAGCGGAAGGACAAAGCTAGCTGCACATTCCTACAAATATTGAATTTCAACTAAAGTTGTTCTTTGATGGTAATGGGGGTATACCTAGAGTAAGGAAGTTATCTACGGAAGCTGATGATGGGTTTCTTTATTGAAGCGTGGCTATTTGTAACCAGCGGCAGAGTGGTTGATGATTGGGAGTGGGTCTATTCTATGCGAACTCCAGTCTGTAAAAGTTGTGGCACTTCGTTGGTTTGGTTAAATAATGTGGTATGTTGCCATGTTTGTTTTGGTGTGACACACTTTTGTGTCCAGTCTGTAACAGTTGTCGCACTTCATTTGGTTTGGTTAAATAAGATGTGGTATGTTGCCATGTTTGTTTTGGTGGGACGACCCTTTTGTGTTTGGTTGCATGCGCTGGGCGCCTGAAATCTCTTGTAGGCATACGCCCATGGCCCATGCAATCAATGGGACTGACTACACACTTGCCATATCGAATGCTCCCATTTCGACATAGGACGCAGATGACTTGGTTGTGGATGCATCCTTGTCTGTGTTATTGCTGGTATTGGTATTGGACAAGTATCGTCGACTCTGTCCGTTGCATCCACAGGGAAAGGAATAGAGCGACAGTCCATAGACGGTGCAAAAGGCAATGGGTGCCAAGAGGAGCAAGAATTGTCCCGCCACCACCGCAGTCGAGAGTGGATCTTGGCGCCATTGCAAGGCCGTGTAGATTGTATCATCGTCTTCCGGTGTTTGGGGGTTACCAATCCCGAGATAAGCATGAATAAAGGTCCAAATCAGGTAGAGGAAGAGATATCCGAGAATGAGTCCAATATGCCGAATGCGTAGTGGAATCTTGTTGAGCAGCAGCCCATCCAACAAGAGCAACCCCAAGACGACTCCATGGACCATAAAGTTGCGATAGTAGAATCCAGCAGCGCTTCCATCCCACTCCAAACCCCAGTACCCAATGGCCACCACAATTTCCGCCGGAGCTGCAACGGTGAAGAGACACCAGACAATCTTGTGCAGCATCGTCACGTCCGTCGCGGTTGCTTCTTCCGCTTTGGCAAGGACCGTGGCTCGAAAGGTCAGCATCCAACTCAGCGTCATGTAGAGGATTGTCACCATCAACGACCAATGCGTGAGATACGCCAAGTAGAAGAGCTTGGGTTCCGCCGCCAAGATTCCATCGACCAGGGAACTCGCCGACCACACGGTGATGATGGTCTTGCCCAACATAGTCCATCGGCCTGCTGGCGCAAAGGTAGCGGGTCCATGAAGCGTGGGACCATTGACTTCGGTCGCATCAAATGCTCGATGACGAAGCTCCGACGTGACTCGGCCACAGCAACATGGGCCGCCGGACAAGTCAACCTTGGAAGGTTCATTGTCACCCAGGCCCACGGTGATTTTCAACGGCACGACAGTGGAGCTGTTGCTGATTGACGGCATCTTGCACTTCTTCTTTTCTTGTATTCTAGTCAGGACAAGCTAGACCACTTCCTCAAACGGTCAAGCAGAGACGACAAGCTAGCAAGACCACTTCCTCAAACGATCAAGCAAAGACAACAACAAGATCAACAACAACAATGAGATTGAGACATGCAGACGATCGTTGGCGATCAGTTCGCGAGAAACTCGAATGAGCCGGCCTCTCATTCGTGCATCATCCGGAATCTTCGAGAACACGGCAACGGCTCATTCATGACCCTTTTTGACATTTCTCAAATGACCCTCACAATGCGGTTCCGCGTAAAAGAGCTTTTGTGCTTCTTCTTGCATCGAATCTTCTTGCTCAGTCTTGCTACTAGCTTTATGCTCAGTGCTGTCGTGCCCTTGTGCCCATCACAAACAACAATACCGACACTGATGATGATGTCCTTCGCTTTGCAGGCATGTCTGTCATGAGGGGGCTTTTCCAGCCAGAGAGGAGGAAAGGGTCCGACTCGACCGTCTCACAAAACACAGCTGACCAGCACAGTAAAAAGTACCTGCAACCAACCATACAACCACCATGAATCTGTTTCGCCATGAAAACAACGTAGCACAGCGCCTCCCCCGTGAAAATCAAGGCGTGGCTCGTCTTTGGTACGATGACGATGATGAAAGTAGCAGTGATGAAGAAGAGACGATTGACTGTAGTTATTTCGACTTTTTTGCGGGAAGCGACAGCGATGACGACAGCTTGAGTCTACCCGGAGGAATGGACGAAATGGGACGCACACTCTACTTTGATGTGTCTCGTCGCCGACGCACCACGGAACTGGGACGAGCCCTCAAGGCCGGCAATGCAGGTCTCAAATTAATTCAAGATTTGGTAGACCGAGAAATGCAAACCTATGCCTCCAAACAAATGATTCCATCCCGTAGTCGTCATCCGCTCAATCGCCCTGCCGCGGACGGACGGTTGCCTCTCCACTTGGCGTGTGCCAACGGCAACAAGGCCATCATTCAGTTCCTTGCATCGGCATACCCCAAGGCCATTGCCAAGACCGATGACGATGAAATGTTTCCTCTGCACATTGCCTGTGCCCAATGTGACAAGGATACCATTCACTATTTGCGGTCGCGACACCCACAAGCACTCGTCCGTGCCGACAGCGTGGGACGACTTCCGATCCACATTGCCTGTACCGTGGGAGATAAAGACGTCATTGACTATCTGGCCACGGCACGGCCCAAAACTCTCACCAAGCCAGATTACCGAGGAAAGCTGCCCATTCATGTGGCTTGTTCTTTGGACGACCAAGAGGATATCATTGACTATCTCGCATACACGTGTCCTCACTCGTTGGCCACGTCGGATTACAAGGGGAAACTGCCAATCGATGTGGTCCTGGATCGAAGGTCCTACAAGAAAAAGGGACCGTCTCTGGCCACCATTCAACGAATGATCACACTCTGTCCCGAAAGTCTCCTGGTTGTCAACCAAACCACGGCCATCAAAAGCACGGCACTGCAACGACTGCTCTTTCGAGATCATGTCGAGCTGGGTTTACTCCAAACCATGGTGGAAACCTTGCCGACTACTCGTGGTATCGCCGTTGCAGCGAACTTTCGGTGGGTGGAAACAATTGCGACCGCCGTTACGGCTCCCGGCATTGTCATTGCGCCTGACGATCCAACAACCGCTGACGGCTTGACCATAACCAGGGATATTGCCGTCGAGCTGGCCAAACTCTTTTGGAAAGTAGAATCTCTCGAGCTGCAAGCCAAGGCTTGGACGCAGGGAGCCTTTTGCCACTTTATGGGACAACTGGCATCGGCACCAGCCACCTTTCGGAAACTCTCTCTGTCGCTTCCTTCGTATGCCATGTCGACGAGACCTTCCAAAACACGAGTGGCCTTTGAGAGGGCGCTCATGCACAATACACACATATCCGACCTGCGTTTCGACGTGTGTCAGGATGACAGGCTAAGCAACAATAAGGATGGCTTGTTGCTCCAAGCACTGGTACGAGGCGTACAGAGGAGATCAACACGACAATGTTTGGATCGGCTGGAGCTGGCAAACTTTTCCTTTCCCAAACTGGGTGAACTGGTGTGCCATGTGTCGAGATCCCTGGTGCTGCGGGGAATACAAGTGCGGGGGGTTGGACGGCACAAACCATCCGGGGAGGATGGAGAACCACGATTGGAAGAACTGACCATTCATCGTGGCTCCGGGATGACGGGTGCTTCTTGCAGGAACGTCGTTTTGGGAATGCGACAATCCTTTGGGCATCTTCGGAGGTTAGATGTCGATTGGGACTTTGACCCACGCAACAATGATAATGCCGAGGCTGGCAAGACATGCCTGGAACATCCCCACCGTCTTCTTCCGTTCTTACGGGAGGCGTCAAGGCTGGAGTCGCTGACGATGAGGGGTTGCCGCATGGATCCAGCCGACATTGTCCAAGCGCTCAAGGAGAACCACTCGATTCGAACATTGCGCTTGGTGCCACGTACTGAATATCCCGTACTCAAAGTGGATGATGGATTCGTGGAGCTCCTGGAACGGCACAATGCCTCGCTGGCAGACATCAACCCATTGCAACAATCGTCTAACGTGGAAACGCAAGCAAAATTTGATTATTGGCTTGGGATGAACAAATATGGGAGAGCAAAGATTAGGGACGAGGGCTGCAACGCGGACAGCTTTCTACGCGCCATCTCAATGGTTCCCTCTGGTGAGATGGCGATTCTATACGGACTCCTCTTGGAACGCCCGGAGCTGTGGAGTCGGGGGTTTGCGACACAATAGTTTAGACATGTAGAATTATCAATACACGTTATCGATGATTGTTGTGGCGTGGCTGGCTGGTGGCGGGTTGATGTGCTGGTCACACAAATGCCTATCGAAGAAAACTTGCACCATGAGTTTCGGGTACAGTACTGTGACCAGATATCTTGCTTGTGTGGTAGGTGCTTTGTTGGTACGGTACTTTGCCTTTGGGGCTGGTTCGGTGCCCTGACCACAAACACCCCGCGCATACCGGAACCAGAGAATTGGCGACCACCTTGGACTTTGACACAATAGAAGTCCTATTCAGCATCTGCCTCTAATCCTCCTGTGGCTAAAACGGCTAAATTCAACTTTTTCGCTATTGTTTGTTGCTGTTCTCAAAGCCAGCCTCTTACCTGGGGGTGTTGTATTTGAGTTTGGGAGCTGGTTCTGTTCCGTGATCCCCTATTTCCCACTCTGTGGTTGGTGCAGGAAACTCTTCATTTTCCTGATGTGCTCTCGCGCTAAGATAGAAGTCCATGTCTGCAGTACTTCCTGGAAGACTCTCATCAGGGATTGATACATACCAAAAAAGATCAGAGGAAAACAGCCAGAATACACAAGGGTTCCCTTTGTACACCCCTTCCTTGCTGTACTTGCTTTTGCCCTCAAATGACCCATACCAAGTATAGACACCATTGACAGCTTCAGAGCCGGCTCCTTCCAATTTGATTGCAGTTGGTTCTCCGCAATTTGGAGTCAACACCTCCAGCCATGAACATCGAGCGTGGTCGAAGGTTGAAGATGGGGACACCTTGCTCATTTCTAGGGCCTGCTGCTTATACGCTTCCAACAGCTGCTCCGATGTGACCAAACCTGAGCTGGTGATTGTTGTTGCTAAGGCTTCTGGGTGAATTTTTTCCAAGCAAATGTGCTTAGATAGCTCTCTTGCAATCATGCTTTGTTCACTATTCTTGCCTTGTGCCCAGAGGTCCAGGATTTGAAACAGCTGGTATTCTGTCATTATCATCTTTTCATCTTTTAGAATATGTTCCAAGACATTGACACTCAAACAATTGACCTGATCTTTAGTGATTGATTCGAATCGAGTGAGGCGAACTTGGACCGCAACTTTGTCTGCAATAGTCACTGGTGTGGAAGGTCCCACTGCATTACAGGCTTGTAGAATAGCCAATGATGAGCCTGGTGCTGCTTCCCACATTTGCTCAAATTCCTTCAGGACTGATTTTGCCAAGTTTGGAAGCTGGAAGTATGATGCAGCTTCAGCCAATGAAACAAGGGACTGGATAAGAGGAAAATCAACAGAATTCTGGTCTGGGCTTGTGTGGTTCTTCCAACTTAGCATCTCTACAGAATCTGTAAGGATATACTGAACAACAGATTTCAAGGTAACTCCTTTGAAGCTAAGCTCCACAACAGGAGAGGAAGCTTCTTTAAACTTTCCCAAGAGCATTCCTCTGAAAACATTACTTCTAGCAGAGAGAAAAAACCGGTTTGCTGGCACCTCCACCCCATCAGTTCCCTTGAGTATCACATCATTCAGAGCTTCATCAGTCAGGAAGCTTTTGAGCATCTCTTTGATGGTGATCTCCTTGTCGGTGGTCTCCATGTTATCCTTTGGTTGGCAACAAGATCAACAGCCGAATTCGCCACCAAAAACTTGTCAAGGTGGATGCCACAGCCTTTTCGATTTCCTGGCTAGCTACCGTGGAAAGCCACGCTTCCACGCGCAGTTTTGGAGCGGGAATCGAATCCGCGGATGGCGTGGAAAGTCACCCCTCCACGAGCTCCGAGGTCCAATATCTTTCCCAGTTCCAGCATTGCTCCGCTCACAAACTCAGATTTATGCTCTGCGCTGCCAGTGAAGGAACAATCTCAACGGAGGCGAACCGTGTGTTGATGTTGATGCGACGGAAGCCAATATCAGAGTAAAGCGAGAGTATCAGGCGGTGGGGTGCAACGTAAGCTTGACGCTACTGGCTCGCTACCAGTTGCAGGAAGATAGATCAATCATGTACCGGTACTGTAGCAGCAAGAGTTTACACTCCACTTTTCGAAGAAACAAAGATTACCATGCGTCCATCACATATTTCCATTCTAATACTCCTTTCGCTCTCCTCTTCTTGCGATGCAACAGCTCTGAGCAATTGGATCAACAGTGACGATGGTCCTTGGGATCAGTTTCAGCTATGGATGTCGTCTGTCATTTTTGGTTGGAGAGGCAAAGCCCTGTCCAAGGACGAAACCTTCACTGACACGGGCGCAGAAGTCTTTGCAATTACCTTTTCGGACCAAGACCTAGCCCACCATGCGGATCCATCTGTGCTGCTGGACAGTCTCAACATTACCAAAGTGACGCAACTCAATGGTATCAATGGCAATTCCAAGAACCGATATGTTTGGTCCATGGCGTTGGACGATGACGATGGATTGTACGTGGGGACTCTCAATCAACTTCATGACCCTGCCAACTTGACCAGTCTCATTTGGTCCGTCATGACAGCTCCTCGTTTGCAACAATTCGATGCCATGGTCGATACCCTTCTAAGGCAATGGTCAGGCCTGCCCATTTCTGAGAATGAAGGTGCCGAAATCTACTACAAGGCTGCAGATTCACAAGAGTTTCAGCAGAAGCTTCAGACGAGCTCTCAAATAGTCGGCTTTCGAAAGATGGTCAACTACGATGGTGATATCTATGCGGGGAGTGCGAATGGACCTGATGGCCCCTTCGATGGCGCTTCGTACGACTTTGACACCTTGTACAGCCAGGGCAGCGGGGCCAAAATCTATACCAATGCCGGGGGCAACGGGACCTTTCAAATGCTGGACGACCTAGGCACTCTGGACAGTCGCGACAAGACCATTCGCGGCATGGTCGTTTCCAGCTACTCGAATCGGCTCTTTATGGGCACGGAAGCCTCCAAGTGCGCCAAGGTTGTCATTTACGACAAGAGCACTGGGGTGTGGAAGAAAATTGAAATGGATGGAGATCTATGCACCCATTCCGTATCGCAACTGTATGACTTGGGAGACGGCAAGATTCTGTTTGGTGTTTGGAAGACGTTGGGGTATGGAGTCTTCATGCTGGATGAGACAGATGGTGACTCTCTAACCGAACTCAATACACCTCAATGTAAGTCTTCCTTAAGTGCTTGATTGGGTTGCTTCCAGATCTTTCCGTGGTTCCTTATCCTCGCTTTTTAGGGTGGTATCATGTAAGTCTTCCTCAAGTGTTTGGTTGGGTTGCTTCCAGATCTTTCCGTGGTTCCTTATCGTCGCTTAGCTTTCTTGCGGAGTGATGGAAATACGCGTCTTCAATGATCAGCTCTACGTGGGTGTTTTGAGCTTTGTACGCGGTTTTGCGCTGATCCGAACGCAAAAGGTCAATGATCTATTGAATCTAGATGACGGCGATTGGGAGCTTATAACTGGATCCGGCTTTGGTGTACAGCAAAGGGAGCACTTTGGAGAACGCCAGCAAGGAAATGACTACACTTGGTCCAGCGCAGATGTGAATGGCATTTACTTCATTGGCACCTTTGCTGGATCCAGTAGAGACGACAGGGCTCAATTGTGGGCATCGACAGATGGTGCCGACTGGAGAATTGTTGAAAGCGAGGTCTTTGATGCCTCTCGCTTCATGTATGGCTTTCGGACAATGGAGGTTACGTCGGATCAAAAAACAATATACATTGGGTCTGCCGTCAATTTGTATTTGCCAGACGAGTGAGCGAATTATCCAAATCACACTTCTTTTCATTTCACTACGAGTGTACATTTCCTGTCCAGATTTCAGGCGCCCAGTTCCACTTGTGTATCACCTTTCGTGCGGTGTCATCGAGATACCAGTTTTCAATGATCAGCTCTACGTGGGTGTTTTGAGCTTTGTAGGCGGTTTTGCACTGATCCCAATGCAAAAGGTCAATGATCTATTCAATCTAGAGACGAAAGCGATTGGGAGCTTAAAAAAACTGGAGCTTGGTAACCAGATTTCATCAGAAAAAAACTTTCAGAATTCGTACCGACCTCCACATCTCGGGCGAGACAAGACAGGTGCACCGATACGACCTTAACTTCTAAATCCTTACACAAGCAACTGGAAACTGGACCGCGTGAGCAAAAGATAGTCCCAGCTCAGTTTCTGGCCAGGCTTGTGTCTCTTGTGGTGACAAATAGTATCGGTATGGAGATCATCTAAACCCCACGCTGGTCTGGAATATCCAGCAGAGGATCCGCTGACCTCCCCTCCCATTATGTTGCAGACTGAACAAGAAGCTTAGTTCCATTTTCGTCAGTTTCCTTCCTCGCTCCTTCGCCTTGGCTCCCTTGATTTCCTGTAAGTTTCTTCCACGGTTTTAGCGCCGTCGGCCGTGACCGTGATCTTTCTGGTCACATGTGTGCCGTCCTCCAATGCTGTTTCCGTGATAGTAACTCGTGTAGTCTGGCTCTTCCTCGGCAGCAAAGCTTCCTTCTCCTCTTCGCCGTCGTTGTTGTTGGCTTCACCTTCCGCAGCCTCTCCCTCTGGCGATTTTTCCTCGTTATCCATTCCAGTAGATTGCAAAGGCCGTTCACTGAGAGGAAGGTCATCCAGTTCATGACCGTGTTGGTACAGGATGGGATGAAAGACATCTCCCGAGGGACAGCAACCGCAGGCAACCGTCTCTCCTGGTCTGGCTGGACGTCTTGTAAACCCGGCCAGCATACAAGCAATCATCCAAAAGATCCCCGCCAATACGGCTTCCCACGTATCTTCTCCAACCTTACACCCGCCATCGGGACACACCTCCGAGGCAAACAAGACGAGACTCAACAACTGGAACAAGGAACAAAGCCCATAGCTGACTGTCATGGCATACCAAAAGTTTTGCCGAAAGGCCGCACAGGTGGTACTCCACGTCAAAATGACCGACACGGTACCGAGAGCTGTTGCCAATGCTGCAAATCCAGCCGAAGCACGCCACGGCGCACCCAGCTGCTCTCCCACATCGTGCCAGAATCCTTCAAAGGATCGTTCAAAACGGAAACGAGAGCACTTGTTGTAATAGGAACGAGTATACTTGGTCTCTTTGGACGCCAATGGCCCCAGATCGATAAAACTCAAGGTGGAGTTTGTCTTGTAGAAAAAGGGTCCCATGGGTGTTTTGAAGAATTGACAAGTCGGTTCCGGTTTTTGTCGTGCCGGAATGGGTGTGGTGCCCGACAATGGCGGGCAAGGATCCTCGTGATTGACAATGAGAATATCATCGCAGGGCCGGGCAATGGCACTCAGCAGCCCCGATCGTCGTCGGGTTCGGGCAGCCACCTTTTTAAAGTTGGGTCCGGAATAGACTTCATCGCACCAAAGGCAATCGGCAATGGTACAAGTGGGGGGTGGTCCATTGTTGGGCATGCCCTGAAACGTAAAGGGAAGACACAGATCCTTGCATTTGTCTCCGGTCTCGAGTGTATTGTACATCCACATTTTGGCACACGCCGGCGTATATCCAGCTCGAATAAAGCACTCGACACCCAGCTGTTGACTGAAGAGTGCCTTGGCGCCGCATTCTTGTCCTTTGGACGTCAAATCGGGATTGGCGACATAGACGGCCAAATCTTGCAAATTGCTGCAGACGCCGCAGGCTCCATAGTGCGTAATCTGCAGTGTTTCCCCATTCTCTTCTTGTTGTTCTTGTACTCGAAGAAAGAGTTCCTCGCTGGCAAACGTGACAGTTTCGTAGTGGGTGGGACAATCCTTGGCGGCCGATGAAACATTTTTAAAGCTATTGGCCGTTGGTGATAAGGTTTCCAGAAAACTACTTGCATTGGGCTGTGCTTGTTGTGCTTGTGCTTGTTGTTGTTGTTGTGGTGGTGGTGGGTCAACATACCGAATGGCACAAACCGCCGTTTCTCCCAGTGCCGTAAACCTCTGTGGTGGTTCTGTCTCGCAGTCCTTGTTTAGGTACGGGTCACAATTGAGATCGTAGGGATTGACATGAATCAAATTGTTCCACTGATCCACCGTTTCCTGGTGGTACACCAAGCGGGGTACATTGCCTTCTCCCGCTGGACAGGTCGCATCTTCACCCTCAATGATGCAATGGCAGGTCCCACACGAGCCATAGAGCGGCGCTGCAGGAACGCAGTGATGAAATTCCGCTTCCATCATGTTGCAACCAAAGGCGACCATACAAGAGAGAATCAAGGCCAACGAAGCCACGGCTGCCGTGGTGATGGAGACGGGACCATGGGGTGCCGAGCTAAGTCAATCAACAAAAGAGAGGTGGGTTAGTAAGTAAGTTTCTCGCTTGTGGGTGGGAGTGTGGGGTTTCAACTTATTTCGGGCAACGAAAGCCACGTACCAACAGGGACGACATGTCGCACAGTAGTGATACTCTGGACCTGAATCGTCCCCTGGAGGCATGCTCCTCTGCAGCAACTTCTTGCCAGCCGCTTGAAAGAACTTCATGGTGTTGAGCCAGAACCAACAAATGAATGAGAATGACCGAAACCTCCAGCTATTGGCTACCGCCGGTAGCAGTTTCCATGTGGCCTGTGAAAGAAAAATGAGGTCACAGCCATTGAGATGTCTGACCCAGATGACCTCATGGTTGGCACGGTGGCAGTCCGGGATCTCAAAGTTCTAAAAACCAAACAAGAACATGAGAAAATCTCAAATGTAAGGCCCCGTGCGACTCCAATGGCGCCTCCTTTCATCCCTTTGTTCTTTCTGTGGGTGGCATGCTTGCCCCCCAAGCCAAGATTCTTTTGCAACCCCTTGTTTCTGCAGGTGCCACCAAAACTCAGTTCTCATACTCTCAAATGATGTTCTTCATGCAGACCCGCATCTCTATTGCCCTTGTGAAAGCTACCCATTTATGTCTCCATGGATCGCGGAAAGCCAAACCCTTTGGCCCCCGAAGTTGTCCTCAATGGATCGCGCAAAGCCAAACCCTTTGGCCCCGAAATTGTCCTCAATTTCTCGCCCCTGATCCTAACCTAGTCCTGAATGTCGACTCTTCTTTGCTTTAAAGCCTGGCCCCAGATGGCTTCCATAGATAATCTACCCACTCTAAACCCCCTTCATTTATAGAACCGCCAGAGGAACATGTGGAGGAGGGAAAGCGCGTCGTCATTCTTCCAATTTTAGTAACCATTTACGAGTATACTTTAAAATACAATTGTGCAATACATGTTGACTAGACAGATCTTGTGGTATCCGAAGCCAATAATAGGATTTTATACCTAATTTTGCTAATTTTTAAAATTAGCAAATGGCTTCTTCGATGTTCTTCGATCCTTTTTCAAGGAACATCATCGAAGCCACCCTCGCAATCCTTCAAAAACCTGCAAAAGGTGCCACCGGTACCACAAAATATATATAAGGGGGGTTTAAATCATTCTCACAAATCACAAAGATCCTGAACTCAAGAAGACGCAACGCAACAATGTCTGGCTTTGATATCACCTTTGACAACGACTTTTGCGAGGCGGCTGATAGTGTCTATGTCCTCTCAGAGCCTCATGCCTTTGGTGGTAACAAGGTAAGCATGGCTCATTTGCGTTTTGTATCTTGGCAATGACAGCTTTCGTCGGCTGAGAAGAAATCTAAACCGTGAAAAATCTCCCATTCACATCATCATCATCATTACTATCCTTTAGCACCTTTTCCCTACCGTGAACAACCGTGGCTTTATCTTCAAGGTCGTCAAGAAGGGTGATACCCACGAGCATCTTCTTATGGTTGGTATTCCTGGCCTTGCATGCATCCCCAAAGCCAAAAAGGTTGAAGAAGCTTCCGGTCTAAAGCTGGAGCTTATTGTGGGATCGGGTGATTTCCATCACATGGCAATGGCGGATTGGCTCAAAGAGTTCCCCGAGTGAGTTGTCATTTATTATCAGTTCTTTGTACGAAATGAAGAGTTACAATTTGCTCACAAAAGACAATTCATTTGTTTTCAGCGTCAAGATTGTCCATTCAGCGCTCAAGTTCCCCACAACCCGCAATGGCAAGAAAATCCTAGAGAACGAGGAATGGAAGGCTCGTTTGGAATTGGTGGAAGGACCTGATTTTCCTTCGTTGGAGCCATACAGCGACACCTTGAAGTTTTTTGGCTTTAACCAATGCTTGACACCTCCGGATGCTCCCTTTACACCCCCTGACATTCACACACCCACAAAGCTCACCTTGTTTCAATACTTGAAGAATGTCTCCAAACTGGAAGCCACCGAGCGCATGCTCTGCGTGTGGGCGTATCATGTCCCTACCAAGCAGCTGGTCTATGAGCACAACATGGACTTCTTCCTTTCCAAGGCAAAGGTGAGCGAGTTCCCCTTTCCACTCAAGTATGTTTTCCCCAAGGAAAAACTACAATCTGCCGTCAAACAGCCAACCTCCAAGGGACCCAAAACATTGGAAGGATGCAAGGGCCATTGCGAAGTCTGGGCCAATGTGTTGGATTTGGATGTTCGAGCATTGTTGGACTATCACTCGGATCCGGGCTTGATGCCCGGTCGATGGGAGACTAAGGAGGCCTACCGTAAGGAAATGGTACAGATCCTCAAGGCCACGGGAGAAGATGTCGAGGACGGTTCGGCAATGATGAAGAAACTTCATGGACATGGACCCTGCTGCATTCTCTAAGGAGACGACGAGAGAACTGTGGATGCCGCGCACAATCAATCATCCGCCCACACTTGCTGCACGTCGTGGTGTTTTTCGTGTGTCTATTCAATTGAACGACAAGAACTTATCAAGATGGTGCCTCTTAATGCACCTGAAAATCGTTACAAACCATCTTTAGATAAACTATAGTGATCGCCAAAGTACATGACTGTTTGTCTGGAAACCACTCGACGGCGTCATTTCGCTCGAGCACAGGTCATAGTTTGATCTCATTGACAGATCACATGTGTGGCCATTCAATTTGATGAAGCTTGTGGCCTTTCTTTGTCTCCTTGAACTCTCAGGTGAGCCTTCACCGGAGTCAATCCATGATGTCAATGGTTTGCTAGGTATCACAGTTTCAAAGACGCCACAGAATATACTTCTTGTAGTATTAGTTTACAATCTTTCTAGCATAGCTATTCAAAGGGAACAGAAGTAGCTATGAGGAAGTGACCGCGGCGCGGCAGCAATCCGCCTCTGGGGTTGTTTGGGGGATTAATCCAGCATGAAAGGAAATGCATGTACCAAGCCTTTCTAGTTTGGTTTGCCAATCAAAGACTCCGGCGTACACGGGCCAACCCGTGGCCCGCTCCGTTGCAAATTCGCGTCTCCGCTCATTCCGTCTGCACCACAGTCACCTCCATGCTTCCAAGCCTTGCCTCGTCGTCATCAAAGTCATTGTGCTGTCCGTTTATTTCAATTGTTCCATCTCGTAATACCTTGAGCACCTTGCCTCCATAAGTTGTTTCATAGTATGTATCCTTAGCTTGGTAGTGAAACAGTGGATCCACCTGCTGCCACATTAGCTCTGCCTCCTTGCTCTTGAAACGCGCCTGTCTGAATGCATGCTGCTTGTTTGCATTCCACACCCAGTTGGATAAAATAGCGACGACTGGGCAAGCAAAGACTATCAGAATAATGCCGAGCGTCGTCACATACCACCGATCTGCCACGACTCCGGAAGCGAGCACAAAGATTCCCACAACCAGGGAGATGGATGTGGTCCATTTGAACAGACGAAGCCACGACCATTGTGGGCACCAGGACCACTCTACGACCCCTTTTTGTTGCGCATAGGTTACACCGACACCTCTACACGAGGCGGGTTGGCCAAAGAGAGGTATCTTGGTCTTGTCACCGTTGCTGGAAGATGAAGTTGCCATTGTTTTGCCCTGGTCTCTTCAACTACTTGTGACTGTCTGACAAACTCTGAAGAGTGATCAGCACGGAGTGCTCCACTTAGTCTAGCTTTGGTATGTAACAGAATTCAGATCATCGTCGGTCCCGTTGGTAAAGGTAGCTCGAGTTTTCCCTGCGCCTCAAAAATCGTGTTCGGGAGGAGCGTTGAGGCCCGCGAGCAAGCCTGCGGGATACCTGCGAGCAAGCCTGCGACGAAATTTCCCCGCATTTCCCTTCAATTTTCCAGCTTTGCTGCAGTTTATGCCGCATTGATCAAATCCATGCAAGATGTCAACTATGTCAAGTGCTTTCTGTGGTTGCGACGAAGGAGTGGAGTTGGTAGACGATGAGGAACATGTCGGATTCGTGAGCGACAACAATTCGATCGTTCTAGGGACAGCAAGTACCCGCAGCACGCTCAATTTGGTGCCTTCGACGGTGACGGGACATCGACAGTCGAACGCGTCTTCAAGTTGGTTTCGCAAACAGGAAAATGGTCAAGACGAGAACACAGAGGTCGCTGAATCGATGGCAACAGGTCCCAGACCACTAAAGTCATGGTTTGGAAAGAGGGACGACCAATCTGCCTCTCTCCGTTCCGCCTCCCTCGAAGAAGAAGAAGAGCCAAATGAGGGAGAAGCTCTTGTTCCCCCAAACAGCAATGAGCTTCAGGGCAACCAAGGTGAGATCACAAGGATCGTCTCGACTATCGTCGTTGAAAACCAAAGTGCTGTAACACCCGTGCAAGCAGGAAAAGAAGTGGATGAGGAAGAGTACGAAGAAGAAATTCGTCGTAGGAACCAGACGCCGACGATTCTTCGGCTCTTGGTGGATCCCATGAACAAGTGGGCGCAATCTAGGACCTGTTTATCCTTCATTTTCGTAGCAATTCTTGCTCTCAATGTTTTGGCAATCACATTGGCAATCACCGGGTTGGTGGACTCGACAAAGACGGCGAAAACAGACTATGGTGTTGTTGCTGCGACTGATTACAACAGCGCCACAAGCGTACCTGTTGCCTTCCAAGAGGATTCCTCAACGTTAGATGCTGCCGTCACCAGTCCTCAAGAGGAAGAAACTGTGGAAAATAATCAAGAGCAAGAGGATGCGGAAACCACCAATGAAGGCAACCGCAACCCTGAAAATGGCACTTCGGTTGTCGAAGAACAACCCGTGGAGATGTGCAGGGACGACGACATTTTGACTCGAACAGAACAGAACTGCCACGATATGTACCTGAATGATTATCGAATTTGTAGGAGCTTTGAAGGCTGCGGCTGTCTTCCCACTGGAAACCTCATTGGCGACATGTTCCCAAATGGTCCTCCCACCGATTGTGACACTGGTATGGAACCCATTTGCAATGCATTTCGGGAAAAATGGAACTGTTGCAATGAAGATTGCAGAAGTTTAACCTTGGGCTATGTGGAATGCCTTGGCAATGCTGCTCTTGCTTGTGCACAAACTGGATTTCAATGTTCCTTGCAGTGCACGAGCAGTGCGTTCTCTCCTACATCAGCATCTGTGGTGGCGTCCACTGTGGTTGCATTCTTGATATCTTTCTTGTTGTAAGAAAATGTCTTGCCTCAAATCGAACCTATGATCTGCCCCAGATCTGCATTCTAACCCAACATCCCGCGGAGGCTGTATTTATTAAAAAGCCCACCGAAGCCAAGTTCATTCTTTTACATACATACTAGTATGATGTTGTCCACTAAGTTAGAACATTCATCTATAAACTGAACTGCATTATTTGTTTTGCATTGAGTTTGGTAGTTCCTACTTCATGTTCTGTTCCTTCAAAACTAGAATTCCCTCCTGTCTTTGCTCCCCAGAACTAGCCTTAGCTGATGCAACTAGCCAGTAGAAGCGGTACGGCGCACCGAAAGAAATATGGGCAGAAGTCTAAAGATAACGCAAAAATGGAAGCTAGTAACTAGAATAATAGAATACCCATACAGGACGTAATTGTTGTTGCAAGTTGTCGACACTCTCCAGCGATCAATCAGATGTGAAGATACTACCCTCGGCTTCTTCATTCACGATGCCAAATACTTGAGTTTGGCTTCCCATCCATTGCCAAGGCAAGCTTGTTCCTTGGAACTGATAATGTCTTCTCTCAACACTGCTTTCAACGAATACATAATTTTACTTTCTTCCATCAACTTGGGGTACACAAAGTTTTCCAGATTGTTCATGATTGCCGTCTTTTGTCTGATGGACGTTCGAATCATGGGATTGCCCGCATATCGTTCGTAGATATCTTTCCATTCGTTGCATTCCATGCGATGTTGGTATTGAAAGTGTGCCGTTTGACAATCCCGGTTGCAATAGCAGGCACAATGACATCGGGCACACCGTTTGAGCTGACGAGGCGGGCGTACCACGTTGCAGGAAGAGCAGGACTTTTCATTTTGCGTCAAGACGGCATCCCAAAAGGTTGCGACAAAGGTGGACAAACCCAGCACCCGGAGCGCCCCATGCGTGGCTTGCTGTGTCCTCAAGACTCGATCTCCAATGAACAAGGCTGGTTTGGCATCAATTTTGGTCGTGACGGATCCGTCGCAGAGTTGACCTTGCAAACCAAGCATGGCGTAGGGACTGGTAAATGTGGATTGTAGTAGTTCTTCCATGAGCAGTTGCAAACTGGTTTGACTGTTGGGTGCCTCAATGGCCAGCACCCAATGAGAGAGTTCGGGCACAATATGACTGATTTTGGGCCACCAAATGTTTTCCCGGGCAATGCTGTTGGCGTTGGCGACGTCGTAGAGTGCTCCTCCACCTTCATCTAGAATAATGCTAATGGAAGGTTGGCGCAGGGTTGTTTTGGTGGCGTGGACCGCGTGGGCTAGAGCGACGACGGCAGATCGATCGTCCTTTTGTACCAGATCTCTCCATTTCTCCATAAACATGGGAATGTCGGTTCCATTTCGGCATTGAGACTTGGCATGGGTCCAGGCTTCCAACGACAACTCCACAATCACATCCAGAGCGGTCAATGTGTTACTACAGGTGGTACGAGAACGCTTGCTACTCTCAGAAGGGCCTTCCAGGTCTTCGGGGCGAACACGAATGTGCCGAAACTTTTCAAAGTCGACAGTGGAACTGGGAGACAGAGCTTTCCGGGGTGCCATGGTGATGAGATCCTTCTATTCTTTTTGATCAGAGAGATTCTGTTCGTCCTGGTGGAGGGTCTGAAAAAATGAGCGAGGCTTTTTCTTCCGTTTTTGGGCAACGATACCGGTACGGGAATAGATTTTGACTGGTCATGAACCACACGTCATCAAATCCGGGTCGACCATCACTTTCCCACGTCTCCTCACTTTTTGTGGGTTCGACTGCCGGTTTTGGATCATTCATGTGTTTCTTTTCTTTGTTCTGTCATTGATTGACATGCCAATCAACAAAATAAATGTGCCGAGCGATCAAGCAAGGATGCCACAAAACTCATGAATTGAGGGTTCTGTGACAGCACACATAACTAATAACCAAAATAATGTTGTTGTTGGTGCTCTTGTTCGTTCTCGCAACCCTGTTGTTGATGCCACCACCCACGTTGGCTTCCTGCAGCTATAGTACCACGGTAACGACCGACAGTTGCTGCAATGGAGCCAAGTTTGGGGAGGCATCCTCCAATGGACTGGTCTCATTTGCTGTGGAGAGTGGAGGCGTCGTGACTTGTTCCGTCGCCTGCAGCAGCGCCGGAGCTCTGTTTTACCTGAAGCTCGATGGTATCGCTTCCGACACCAATTTCGATGCCGATGGTGCCACGTCTTGCCCAAGCACTCCGGATGAATTCCAATACATTGCCCCAGCCGAAACAAGTGGTGTGAGCTTTTACATTTACGGCGACGCCAACTCGGACTATGCCATCGACTGCTCTTGTGACCAACCCGGGACAACACCAACACCAACCAGTAGTGATCCCGACGGAAGCAATGGATGCTTCTCGGCAACCTCCACGGTACAAGTCAGAGATCAGGGTCGTACGCAAATGAAAGATCTTCAGCTGGGGGGCTATGTCTTGACAGGCAATCAACAATATCAACAGGTGTACAGTTTTGGTCACCGTCAGGAAGGGGGTCAATCAGAAACCTTCTTCCAGATCTACACAACCAGCAACGACACGCACAGCCATAACCCACCACTTGAAATGACTGGTAACCATCTGATCTTTGTTATGGATGCGACGGATCAGACCATCATAAAGACGAAACGAGCAGATCGCCTACAAGTAGGCGACTTTCTCGTGGACAGCAACCAACAGGTGATTCAAGTCACCCAAATTGCGTCCACTCTAAAGAGTGGCCTCTACATGCCATTGACACCGGATGGTACAATCGTTGTCAATGGTATCTTGGCGTCTACGTATGTGTCAATCGATGGAGAGGCTCCTGCAGTGGTGGAAACAACTGGACTCTTCCCGTTTCTGTCGTCCGAGCAAGATCTTTTGCACTGGTGGTTGTCGCCGTATCGACTGTTCTGCATTGGTGTCAGCTCGGAGTTTTGCTCTCGAGGACCAAGAAAGCAACAAGCCTCTGACGATGGAATACTTCCATGGCTCAAGCTGGGGCGTCATTTGGCCAAAACTGTAGAATCCAAAAGCCTTTGGGTGAAGGTTGTCATTGGCGCGCCGATTTTTTGGTCTTTGCAATCTTCAACCTGGCAGAGCATCTTTTCCTTGGCCCATCCATGGCCCCCCTCTTGATTGGTGCCATCTTTTTGGTGTCACGCCAGGTGGATGCATATCGTACTCGTCGACGAGGAGGTGTCGTTTCTGCTGCAAAGAGTCCCATGAGGCGGCTACGTGCCAAAAAGTCCGTCTCGTTTTCTTTGCCACCACCAAGAGAAAAGAGCCTTAAAAGCCGATCAAGCTATTGATTCGATCGGGCACGGATCTGGATCCTACAGTATAGCTATGGAGTGCTGGGATCCGTCTTGAATAGGAATGTATCAATAGGAATGTATGTAACTGTAGCAAGCAATCTATACACAATGGATGAGCTGATGCCACGATCCCCCCCCGGACGACCTAAAGGTCAAGCTGAGCCAAATCTACTTTTAAAAGTAAGACTCTGAGAGCAGGCTAAATCAATCAACGCACAGACACAAACAAAGCGAGTAAAGTGGCGGTCTTAGTATGATAAAATTATCTATTTTCCCAACTTCACTTAGTCTACCTGGTACCAGTGTGCGATACCGCTACCTGGTACCAGTACCAGAACAGTGGTCAGTCTTGATAAGACGAAACAGTGACCCAGTGACCAAACACTCTTCACTGCAAGGTCCGGAAGCATGACCGAAATCCTTTTTGACAGTTTCTCAAATGAGAAAGTAGTTTCTCATTTGAGAAATTAGTTTCTCAAATGAGAAAGTTAGTTTCTCATTTGTCGAAAATGAGAAACTATCTTTTTGAAATCAGAAACTATATCAGAAACTACTAGTAAATGTGCGGCAGAAGTGAGAAACTATTTTCTCAAATGAGAAAATAAACTGTTAGTTTCTCAACCTGAGAAACTAGAAATGAGAAAGTGAAACTAAAAATGATAAACTAAAACTGTTTGAAAAATTTCAAAACTTCATAATGGTTTCTGGACCTGCTTTCAAGAAAAGCTATGAGATATCTCGTTCCAAGTTTGCTCCAAGGCCCACAAAATAGAAAAGCGAGGAGACAAGAAGCAAAATACAAGCCAGATTGACCAAATACCGGAATATACTGAAGCAAGATGAAGATCTACACGAATTTCTTCTCTCAACGAAAATGTCACCAGCAGTCAAAGAAAAGCTCAACGAAAGAACGACGGGAACAGAGTCTCAGTCAGTCCACCACGGACTCTGATGTATGCTGCAGCGAGACCGACACTGCAGAGATTCTAGAGACAAGAGAGAGTGGGCCAAGAGCTCAGCAAGGGTCGAGCCTTGCTCTGGAAGAACGTTGGAGCACCGACCGCATGGTCCAGGTAGCCGAGCTGTGGAAGCTTGGACAAGAAGAACAAGCCAAGCTAGGCGAGCTTCAGCCTCGCATTGCAGATATTGATCACTGGAAGAATGACCCCTTTGAAGCCGTCTACTTTCTCCTGGAAAAGAAATGGAATATTGACAAGGCGGAATCACTCTTTCGTGACGTTCACAAATGGCGAATGACAGAAGGGGTAGACGAAATTCTCGATACCTACCAGCCAGACCCTCTCTTTAACTACTTTCCCAATGCCATTCTCAGAGGTGTCGACTACGAGGGTAGCCCGGTTCACTTGGAGCGCCCGGGGATTTGCGATTCGTTGGGATTCTATCAACGCTTTGGTGAGGACGGAGTGTTCCGACATGCCGTCTATCTCCGAGAACTGGATACTCGTGGATCCTGGCATCAAGCCTACCAACGAGAACACGGCCGACGCGTCACCAAGATTACCATGATCATTGACTTGCAGGGCTTGTCGCGAGATCAATTGATGCGACCGGCGCTCATTTCATTGATGGGCCGTATTCTGCGCTTGGGCGACGAAATGTATCCACCACTATCCAAACGCATCATTGTGTTGCGGGCACCAAGAATGTTCAAAGCCCTTTGGTCCATGACACAGAACTTTCTCCAGGATGAAGTCAAAGAACGAATTATCTTTTCAACAGAAAATGACTATCTACAAGTCATTGATCGCTACATGGACCGGTCCGTGTTACCACCTTGCATCTGCCCTGATGAAGGAAAGGGTGAGGGGACTTTAGGGTTTGAAAATGTGCAATGGGAAGGAGGAAAGTTGTCGGATATTGAGACAAGGCTTGCGGATGCTCAAGAATAACAATCAGACTCTGTTGCACATGACAAGGTCTCCAATCTGCCAGAGAAGGATATGGAAGCAACTTCAGTTCGGGTGGCCAGTTAACCCATTGTCAGAGGATGCATGTCATCAGGCTACTTCGTGGATGTTTCTGGTGTCTGTGACCATCAACCAACCCCATCATTGGTGCAGGAGGCGGCGGATTCCTCTCCAACTAAAGACACCGGTGCTGCTCTAGCTAGCTGTATTACTATGTGTTAGGTAGAAGCGACCAGTAAAATTCATTGATCGTTACATGGACCGGTCCGTGTTACCACCTTGCATCTGCCATGCCGAAGGAAAGGGTGAGGGGACTTTTGGGTTTGAAAATGTGCAATGGGAAGGAGGAAAGTTGTGGGATATCGAAACAAGGCTTGCGAATGCTCAAAAATCGCAATCAGACTCTGCTGCACATGACAAGGTCTCCAATCTGCCAGAGAAGGATATGGAAGCAACTGCAGTTCGGGTGGCCACTCAACCCATTGTCAGAGGATGCATGTCATCAGGCCACTTCGTGGATGTTTCTGGTTTCTGCGACCATCAACCAACCCCATCATTGGTGCAGGAGGCGCAGATTCCCCTCCAACTAAAGACACCGGGTCTCCTTAGTCTGTGTTAGGTAGTAGCGAGCACTGCTGAATACAAGCCTTTTCTCCTGCCGATACTGTGTCAAGAGCCTTTCGATCTCGATCTCGAGACCGGATCAGAGAGCGTAGAAACTAAGTATTACAAAGCCCGTGTAAACTGTAAAAAGGAACCAAAAGCGGGATGGGTTAATTTCCTGAAGTCCTGAAGTCCTGAAGTGCTGCAGTGGGACTGGGCCAGACTTAAGGGTGACTTCAGCAGATTACAGATCCCACTTCAGCAACCACACCCTGACTTCGGCACTCTGTACATCACCACCAAAGGCTTCTGGAGCCCCTTCTACCCCACCAAAGACTCAAATGGGTTGCTCTGGATCGTTTCCAGGCTCTTCCCCAGTCACTTCGCCAGTCACGTCCACAGTAACTTCACCAGTCTCGTCTACAGTCACTTCCACGGCATTGTCTCCAGTCGTGTCCCCAGCTTCGTCCTCGGAAGAGCTCCTAGATCCCATACTCCATGCGTCCACAGCATCTGCACGTTGGCGGGCCGCTACCGCATCTTGACGGTTTGCCTCGGCAGTTTGGAGGTTGTACTGTTGGCAGATCTGTAGCCACTGTTGATGCTGGGAATTTTGGTCATCCCTTTTGTCGTCAGATTCGGACTTAGAGCTGTTGTCGGATGCCATTTCGATTGGGTTGAGGGAGGAAAAATGACGTCCTCAATCAATCTGATTTCGACTCTGGAATGGAATCTGGGATGGAGTCTGGGATGGAGTCTGGGTTCGAGTCTGGGTTCGAGTCTGGGTTCGAGTCTGGGTACGAGTCTGGGTACGAGATGGAGTCTGGGTGCCTTGGTTCGTGCCTGTGAAGGAGCTTCAGCGGGAAAATCCAGAGCCAAGGCTGATTTGAAAGTCCTGAAGTCGGGGGGGTTAATTTCCTGAAGTGGGATTGGGGTGGGGGGTTAATTTCCTGAAGTGGGATTGAGTGGGACTGGTGGAAGACTTACTTCAGGACTTCAAGACTTCAGGAAATTGACCTTACTCACCAAAAGCAAGTCTTGCATCCACACATGTAGCTCCAACACTGTTCGGTGCACGCAAAGGAAGTGTTTGATATGATGCACCCATGCATATGACAGGCAGAGTCGCCAGAAAAACTGTCTTTAGTAGTGGGTTCACTGCAAGATGCTCGCTTCTTCCGCATAGCGCTGCTTCGGATTGAATTGCAGCAGTTGCCATGGCGCCTGTGCCCACACTTGGAACAAACTACAACACCCAAGAAAGACTCAACCTTGTCTCTCCGTTTGCTCTCCATCTGGTTGGTTCTGGGACTCTCTTGGTTGTCGTTTTGGGGAAGCAAGCCATTTGACAGGCTCCGGCATCCTTTTCTCCAGCTCGTGAATGGTTCCACTTCTGGTCCCTCTTCAAACCCAACGAGGGAGTAAGCGGGTGGAAAGGTTGAATCGAATCGTCTTATGCTGTTTGCTGCTGCCATCGCACATTCTCTCTGGGCAAGATGACAATTTCATCCTTCATTCGCAAGCTACCGTATGCATGAATGTGCCACCAACCACCACAGCCCCGGCCGCCCGCGGGTGGTGGGCGTGGTTGCTGTTCCAGCTCTAGTAGGGATGAAGGAAGAAGCGACAGCTTCCGTACCGGTCCTACTTGTACCACATTGATGGTGGGGCTCAATGTAAGGGGAAAGTGGCATAGCAATGAATAAACAGTATGACTAAGGGATAAGAGTCTGGGACCAGCTAGACTTCACACGAGGCATACTTGGCACTGAACTTGGCCACATACTCCTCGACAATAGCTTCACCTTTGCTCTCCCACTCGGCCCTGTTTGCGTGTGCATAGGACAGGAATTCCCCAGAACTGACACCAAAGACTCCACAATCTTGCAGTTTCTTCGCCAGAGGTATGATGTAGAAATCAAAGAATCCGATCTCACCCTTAGCCCAAAAGGTCGCCGGGTTCGTCTGTGACCGGCCATTAATGTGGGCGACGTACAGCTCTTCGAAGAGACGCTCGTTCCACTTGCGGTAGATGTGCCAGTGTTGCATTGTATGCGAAATATCAGATGCTTGGATGATGTGCTCAATCTGCATGAAGAGAAGCATTGTGTGGTGAGCAACGAAGTCGGGGGAAGGAAACCATTTACTTCGAGGCGCTTCACTTACCACAATCGTTGCCTTCCTGTCGACAGCGTCCTTGGGAGACTCCGTAAATGCTTGCTCTCCGAAGGCCTTGGCCCACCTCCCATTTCGAAGTGCTTTTAGATCCTTATCCACAATGTCGGTCTAAACATCAGAGAAATTGGCGAGCAGGGAGTAGGAAAATGATGAGCAAGGTCATCGTTTCAGACACTCAATCGAACAACATAACTTACTGCCATGACAGAGTTGACAACGAGTGCCCTGAACCTTCTCGCTTCCTCTTGGTTCACAAACATTGCCTGACGAAGCTCCTCGAAACGAGGCTCTTCCAATAAGGAGTATGCAAGGTCGAGAGAGTTCTGCTCGGCGACCGATCGGCCCATGTACTTAGCGGCCAATTCTGTGCCCTCTTCTACCAGGACTGCATTTGACACTCCATTGTGGTCAACGTCATGGATCAAGGCTGAGAAGGCGCAAGCCAACTGGGTCAGAGGGTCCGAGTTGATACCGTAGTTGGAATCGCACGTGGTGATGCGGCTTAGAAGCTTGTTCACACTCATTACAACATGACTGGGAGATTCAGGGAGAAGGTGACATGTGAGCTCCATCTTGCCATCGTGACGGGACGTGACGCTGCAATTCTCTTTTTTGCCTACCTGGCATGGTCGAAGCAATGGAACGGGTTGTCGTGGTACAGTTTGGCTGAAATCATAGTCAAAGAGACATCAAGGTTGTCAGTGGGTGCAAGTTCGCCAGCAATACAAGCTTCAATTTACGACGGAGTGCTGTGCGGTCCATCTCCTCGACTGACTCACCAATGCAGCTCACGTATTCTCGCATCTGATCCACCACAGCACTGTCAATAACAACATCATTCGGTTGCTGCCAGGTAACAGTCTTTTCGCCGGGTTCTGGAAGATGAATGATCTCGCAGACCTCGTCTAGCGGCAAACCTTCAGAGGCCGCGGCGCGAAGGTCGACTGGTGTTCGTTTGGGGCAAGTAGCTGACCTCCTGGCAACAACCACTTTCAAGAGATTGATCAAGGTTTCTACGTTCCAGCTGATCAAACGAGCCGTATCGTCAATTATCATTTCTTCGCTACTGAGAATCGACGCTTCCGTTTCATAGTCCCTGGTAGATCCTTCGTCATCTTTGTTGCGTGAAACGTTGACCCAAAATGTTTTGATTGTTCCAATACCTTTGAGATCGACAGCTTCGCGTGCCTCCAACCAGTGCCCCTTACCCGTCGAAGCGATAAGGTCAGCGGTTTGCTTCGAGACGAGGATTCGACCGCTTTGCCCGGCATGTTCAATGCGCGATGCCTGATTGACGGTCGGACCAAACAGCTGAAACCTTGCACGATCTCCACGGAGCTGCAGAAAGAAACCGAGATACAGAGAAAGTTAGCTCGGAACTCGGCCAAGCCGTTGGATACAGATCAGCCAGATCGTCATCCCCATGCATCAAGGGAACTTTGTGCAGCTTACCACTCCAGCCTTGATAGTGAAGGAAGAAGACCGAGGCATGGTGTGAGTGACTCAGTCTGGATTCCCTGGCAAGAGAATTAAGGAAGGTTCGACTTACAGTAACAGGACCACTATAATGGCAAAAGATGAGGATCCAAGGTGTTGTGTGAGGTCAGGCACCAACAGTGCAGGGTGGAGACAACAGAAAGAGGTCAATGTACCTATGCATCCCGACCCTAATAGGTGAAGTTGAAGAAAGGAACTGAGATAAACGCTCGACAAGCAGTAACACTTTTGTGATGCCAACAAGTGTTGAGATGCCTACCTGAGTGCAAGTTCTCCTGTCCCAGGTCCAAGCGTTGTTTCCAAGTTCTTGACAGCCGCACCAAACAGCTGAATGATATCATTCGCGTATCTAGACATCCTAGTAGAGTGATCTCTGCTGGGCACGGGCAGGCCAGACACCGCTGCAATACAAATGAAGCACAAAAAGACCAATGAATGAGATGCAAATCAAGCTGGGTGGATAGGTAACTGAGCAAAAGGGGTATACGCACCGACATAGCAATCGCCCTGCGGGGAAACAGATTCGAGTTGTTAACGTCAACAATACGCACATCCCACACAGGTAAACACTGCCGCAAGACCTACCACACTTTCTACTTTGCAAACTAAGAAGAGAGAACTTGCATGTAAGCCCACAAGCCTGAACACGGCGTGCACGTCCCGGATCTGATTGAAACTTACCTCTACGGATCTTCGCACGAGAATCAAACCCAGCATAAACGGTCTCTAGCAACGTGAACACTTGAAACGGTTCGCGGACAGAAGACCAAGCTATACGGGCAACACCATGGTTAGGTAAGTTGTCCTTCAGATGCAACGACACAATCGAGGATGCCGCCGCTACGTACCAGTAAAGCCTGCGAAGCAAACATGGGTACAAGGAGAGTTCGTTGAGTTGAGGCGAGGCCATCATTTCCCGAAACAAACAAACTCCATCTTCATGATGTATGTTATTCTCACCGCAAATATCGGCGTACAGCACTGTAGTGTCAAGGTATAGGTCTGCCAAAGGCTTCGAGCTGGTATCACCGCTGGTGGAGGCATCTTTAAGGCTGAGGAAACTTGAAAGACCATCTTTACCGTCACCTCCGCCGTCCAACATGCGATCCCGACACTCTCCTGGAAAGAGAGACGTCACAATGGCATTTGTGTGCGCAGCCGACTCCACCATCTTTGTCTGCCTGTCATGGACGAACCAATCGTAGATGTAAAAGCAAATGGCAACCAAGACAAACGTACAAGCTACGAGAAACAAAAGCGTGAGTGTTCCACCATCATCATCCATACGAGAGTTGGCAGAATTGAATGAATCGTCATTTGAGCATCAGAATAAGGACGACCCAATTGGACTTACCAACAACCGTGGCCACAACCGCAGGTTGGTTTGTCTTGTACATGGATTCAAAGTCTTTCGTTGGGTAAATAGACATGGTGTAGGCGCAGTTGTTGTAATGATATCCACTGTCATCCTCAAAGGCACCCTCGGGGTAGGACACCAAGGTCACATCTCTGCGATACTCGTCGTATTGGGGGTCGTGCAGGTCTTGGAGATCTTCAAAGAGTGCATCCGGTCCGTCGATACGGTAGGTGCACACGTTGTCACAGTCGTTTCGGATCACCGCCTTGATTCCATGAACGTCATCGGGAAGGAGGAAACGCATGGAGGCATCCCACGCAAAAATGAGGTCCACGCCCGCGACCATGTCGGAGGAGTAGTTGCCAGGTTCACGATGGACCGGAAGCCAGAGAATCGAGTGAGGATTATCCGTGCCGTCTTGATCTTTGGAATGGTAGGATTTGTGATCGTTTCGATCCATCATGGGGAGGAAGGTAAAGGGTGTGACAAAGTACTGACCACGCTTGAAATGGTGAATGGCATCAGCGCCTTCGAGCACGCCCATGTTCTATAGTACCGTAGAAAAGACAGACAAGTGGAGCAACGTTGAGCAATCATGATCGCACAAGCAAGGTTACTGTGTACCAGGGCGGACCTGGAGGTACTTACCCAGAGGAACATGGGGTAGTAGGCTGAGAAGGGAGGTTGACTCTGCACACGGACGTAGTAGTGGTCTTTTTCCACTTCTGGGATGCGCTCGCGTTTGTTTTCTGGGTTGGAACGCGAAATGGTCCCCAAGAACTTGGAGGTGTTTTGGTCCAGCCGATCCAGGTTCCCGTAGACGCGCATGTGATCATGGGCAATCCAATCCTGATAGTTGTAGCTGACCCACTCCTCAAACCCGGTACGCTCTTCCTTGGGGACATAGTTGAAGCTTGAAAAGATCTCACCGCGGCTCAAGTTGAGCAACTGCTTGGCGAAGGGAGCAAACTCGGGATAGTGATACGTGGGCCAGGAATCCGCAGATTCAGATGCCCCGGTAGAGATGGTAACTGAGAGAATCTCCAAACTCTTGCGCAACCCATCGTGGTACTGGAGAGCGGCGTCGCCAATGGTCTGGCTGAACTGATTGTACTGGTAAGTGGTGGCGGTGGGCAGTGCACAGGGGTGAGTTGGGCACATACATCATAAGGGTAGCATGGGATCAAGCAAAACTTACGGCGGTGTGAAAGGTCTTTGTTTCAGCCTGGTCAAGAAGGATGTAAGTGATGGAGGTGACTGCGGCAGCCGTGGCAAGCACCATTGCCGTGACCGCGAGGCGCCATTTCTGCACACGAGCATTCTCCTTTTGGTTCTTCTTCTCAATCTCGCCTTTTTCATCTCGAGACTCCTCCCTCACGGAACTCAACGTGGTCTCACTCCTGGCATCGTCATCGTCATTTGGTTTCATCATGATTCTTGATACTGTTTCTATCACTTACTTACTTGATTGATTGCTAGCTAGTAGCTATAGTAGTGCTCTATGGGTGTCGGTTCAAGGGTTGCAAAGGCTCCAAAACTTCAAAGAATGTTGGTGAAAGCGTAGATTGTGGGGAGAGCAGCTGGAGCCAAAGAGCTCAAAACAAAGATCAAAAAGATTCTGCAACTCAATGACTACCGTACTCTACTACAGGACCTCTGTGGAAACGTCATTCGTGGCAAAATACTTAAGAGACGATACACCGAGGAATAGGAGACGATCGAAATGATTTAAGAGACGAAAGCAATCGTCTCCTATATTTAAGAGACGATTCAGTAGGAGACATTACAATTAGGAGACGAAAATTTCGAAATAGGAGACGATCCGAAAGATTAAGGAGACGATACCATACAGTTTACATGATACACTTAGGAGACGATCCGTTGAGAATAGGAGACGATCCGTTTTAAATAGGAGACGTTTTAAGAGGAGACAAAAGATTTAGGAGACGATCCGTTTCGTCTCCTATTTTTAGGAGACGAAATCCATTAAATAGGAGACGATCAAAAGGATTTAGGAGACGAAAAGTAGCACGACTTGAGTTTCCACAGAGGTCCTGTAGCTAGCTAGCACCAGCTAGCTCTGCTCCGATGACTCCTTTTGGGTGGAGACAGTCACAAAGAGTTTTACAAGTGAGCATCTGATCGCGCCAATGGATTTCGGAGTATAAAAATAGAAAAAACATGCAGAAATAAATTGTTTTTTCTATTATTATAGTAAACGTTCAAGCAATTTTCAAAATTTATGAAAGTAATGCTGGTTGAAGGTTGAAGCAAGAGCTAATGATTCAATCATACTAGTACTTAATGGTACTGATGCCGGTACTCGTACGGTACAGTACTCCGGGAGTACACTTTGTACTAATTACCACTGTGGCACGAACACCCCACTTCGTGCGACAAAGAAAGACTGATCTTCAAGAGAACAAATTATCAATTAAAGGTCATCTATCTATTCACCTAAAGCTTGCGATCCCATTGAAGTAAAGGACTATTAGTAGCGAGACTTAGAGTGGACATGGTCATCTTTGACAAAAGTTCATGAGAGTACATGTAATTGATTCATTGATTCCAGCTGATTCCATCCAAAGCAACTGCACTTTAGGCGTAATAAGGGCACTACGAGTACTCCAATCCAGGGCCATGAGACAGTTTCCGATTCTGGCTCAGGCATTATTTTAAAAGTTTTTGATTAGATTCTTTGTCTGTGATGGAAGCTGCTGCTGCTGCAGGAGTTTGAGGAGCTGCTGGGGGTTGGTGAAGAGGGAAGGAAGCTCAGGTGCTCAAAGCTCCCAGAGGGAGGGCAATAAAGTTATTGATTTATTGAAGCGAGTCGAGTCGAATCGAATTAGAATCGATCCATTATTCCAGGTTGTTTGCATGGAACTCTGCTCGCCCTCCCTTATCTGCCAGGTTGGTAAGCTATCCTAATATACATGCTTGATAAAGCTAGCTGCCAATGCGGCTGTCTCTCAACCTTGGTGCTCATGGATACCTGGACCCACCGATGGTATAGCTACCGGTACCGTACCGGTGTGTAGTCTAATGTGTGGTTGCAGCCCCCACCTTTTTCTCTACCGGTACGGAGCTGTACCGGTACGTTTTCCTGGCTGATTACGAAACATTCGCACACTTTCTTAAAGCAAAGGTGTAAAGGTAGGGTTATGGTTTGCGACTTTTCCAATTTCTTCCGCAATGGCAATGCACAATGCGCCCACGACAGTAAAACTGAACCATTGACCTTCATTGAGAGATTGTAGATGACACCTGCCCTGGTGGTGTGCGACATGCAACGCGACCTGTTGCAGAGTTTGGACGAAGGCATCAGACTTGAGTTGGACTCGACTCGCATTTGTCTCGAAGCGGCGCGTCAAGCCGGTTGGACCATTGTCTTTCGGGGCTCCAATTCACAGATGGATACGAGCAAGTGAATCCACGCCACAAGATATACGGGGCATTGAAACGAGTCCATCAGATCCATCCCACTGCCATGGAATTCTTTCTGCAAGGTCATCCCGGAGCCGAAATAGAACCCAGTCTTCTATCAAATAATGGTGATCAGTTTTGTGTGGAGAGAGCGTCATTGGCCACCCCGATAGCCTGTTTGTCGTGCACAGGCATATTGAGCGTCCCTTGCTCACTGCCGAGGGACACAAGTGTCACCTCAAACTGTACAGCTTGATGGTGCAGACGACGACGGCGACGACGGATGACGACGACGACGACCACCATGACTAGAAGCTCTATACCACTGCCGATGCGTTTTTGTGTATCCCGCCCAATCCGTGGTCCCCGACGGACTTGTCTCCCGAGACACAAGTGACCATTTGCCGAGATGCAAGCATCTGTTTCAACAATCACGATTGAATGCAACTTTACAGCCGTGCTCTTTGATCCCAGCCACGTCCAACACCAAATATGCAGCAGGGCAAGGCGTTGGAAGATCTTTTGACAACCAAGGGGCTGAGATCCTACTAATCAACAAGCAAGCGGTGGAAAGACAGTGGCCGTTGTGAATGATCACGTCATGATACGGGATGCCATGGCGATTGTGTTTGGTGGGAGTTCTGCATCAGCATCATCATCTACGCAGCGGCAGAAGGAATCACGATTGGATTTGGCATGAACGGGGACAATACCAGGCTCTGCAAAATGATTGGAATCGTCCCCTCCAAAGTTTATTTGATACTGTACTTACCAGGTACGCTGGCCTGAAGCAGCAGATAAACCAGTTGGTTGGTTACAGCCACGCTAGCCACCCCTCGTGTTCAGATCCTCCCAGTGGAAGCCAATCCACCCTACCGCAATGTCGGGGTGCTCATCCGAATATCTGCATGGCAAACATAGGGGCAGACTGGACTTGATTGGACCTATGCCAATGCTACACGTTTTGCTCAGGCCCAATCTCATCCACCCCACATATCCCCCCTCCAGCCGATGATCGTAAGGGTGGTTGGTACATGTACACATCCCATGACAAATAATACCTCGGTTTTCCCAGCCCTTGGACTATTAGTAGCTGACCACCCAACAACGTGCCCCTGCACAGCTCCCTGCACATTGCGGTGAGAGAGGAAAGCTGGACCGGAGTGGATCTGCAAGACGCCTTATTCATACCCTGGGGGCATGAAAGCAAGTAAAAGCGTAGTTCAATTTTCATGACACAAAATCTACCCCAACTTACACTTTCGTACCCGACATGAGGTGCCTGTGCAGTCGGAACTGTGAAGAAAAGCAAGCCGCTGTGCAATACTGGGTTCTTTTGTGTCCTCCAAGCGTGCCAGTTATGTCTGCGGCATTCAAATTCCGCTTGGGGACAATCGATCGACGTCGGTCTTGTGCCATTCGGTACCGGTACCAGTACCCGTACCGGTACATCGTACTTTGCACTCTGCTCTCTCCTCTCTCCTCTTGTTGCAAGGGCCTGAGCAAACTCTTAGCCATGAAAATTACTTGGACAGAGAGAGAGAGTTTCGATCCAGAACATGGCTCCGTAAACCCCACACAAATCAAGAAACCAAAGATTACAACACGCAACTGCCAATCCGACACCCAAGCCACCAAGAACGCAACCATGGACAACAGCACCGTTGAAACCGTCGACTTCACATCAATGGATGAGGCAAGCTCCTCATCATCACTGGACGACAATTTTGTTCTGAACGGCCCAACCAATGCCTTGATAGCTTTTGGGTCTCTTGTACTGTTAGCGATTGTTGCAACAATAATCTGCCAATGTAACGAAAAGCGTCAAGTTGCCGCAGACTTAACTAAGCAGCAGGAAACAAAAGGTACGTACAGCAACATCGTGATCATTGGATCCTCCACCAAGCGAAACGCCTAACACTCTTTCACATTTATTTGTCAACACTGGAACCAACAGAAACAAAGACAAGTACACCTGAGATGGATGCAAAGATTGACATGGATGCAAGAAAACGCATGTCAGTAGGGTTGCCAAGATGCGTAGAGTGCCCAGATGAAGAGCAGGCCATTAGCAAAATGTCTTTCAAGTTGGATCCATGTGATAAGCAATCGCCAGATCATGACAAGCCAAAGCGATCAGGCAAGAAGTCAAGGCAATCAGCGAAGACACCGCTGGCCCAATCGTAGTTTGCTGTACGGTACCGGTACGATGCCCAGTGTTGAAGCCTCCATGCCGGTACACTATGTATAACTATGTATACATATCCGTGACGGTTCAGATGCGAGAAGGCATCCATAGAGTTGAGGAAGAACAATCTTGCTAGTTCAAGCAAGTTCATCTGCCGAGGGTTTGAGCTCGTACGGTACCGATAACCATGACCTCCTCCCTAGAAGACTACTTTTTAAACGCACCTCTATTTTGGACTATGCAGGCTCAACAAGATACGTAGGCGGGCAAAGATCGGTCTCTTTTATGCACCGAGAGAGGTACGGGTTCGGCATTGGGATTCTGGGATTTCAGGTACCCACATTGCTGAACCCAAGTTGTGTTCGGGACGAGTTACAGCTTTGTCGTGCGGGTTGCTTGCACTGGTCCGTCGTGGTTGTTTCTGCATTACGTTACCTTTAGTTTGTCAAACCCGGGCAAAGGATGAGCTTCGGTGTTGAAGACATGTGTAGTCAATATGTCCACATGACTGTCGGGATCAAAGAGCAGATACAGATACTTGACTGTCTCAGCCAAAAAGAAGGATTCCATATTGTCTCGGGGTATCCCACTCTTATTGGCCACATTGGGGAGCTCTCCGTAGGCGATCTCTGTTTTACAATATGTTTCAATGGCTTGAAAGATTTCCCAACCCCACTCCCGGTAGATTGGATCTTTTGTAATTGAATGCAATATATACAAGCTCTCAACCACTTCAGGGCGTAGAATGTTTTCTGAGTGATAGTCCCCTTCGAGGCGGAAATCTTTTCCTGGAATGAACTGCACTTCCTCTGGAGAGACTCCTACGAACAACAAGTTGTAATCCAATATCGTGAGTTTTGATAGCAGGGGGGACACAGCAACAGCAGCAGGGGCAGCAGCAAATCCAACACAAAGCCAAGAGCTCACCTGTATTCTGCTGTGCATACATTTGATAGCAAGTATACGTCAGCGCCTGGAAAACCACAGGAAAAAGTTTGAGAATCATCATTTCCACAATGATGAAAAGTGCCCACACAAAAGACCACAACACAAACATACCTTCCCGACCTTCATATCTCGTTTTGCACGGTGGGAATCCATCCCCAAGGGATCCGTGTAGGCCCCCAAAGCCAACAAGCCACCCATGAAACAGGTCAAGTGATGCAGTTTATGGACGCTTTCTCCATCAATGATATCAATCAAATATGTCAACCCAGAGGGAGTTGATTGTCGTATGAGTCGATCATGAAGACCCTGAATGGCTGTGTCATACATCTCACGGTAAATGGTCTCTTGTTTGTCTCCCTGAATCCACATCTTGAGTAGATATTCGTAAAAGCTATCACCATCGCCCCCAAATGACAATCGCTGATTGGCAAACTCGGCAGTAGTGACATTCACATTGCGAACCTGTGTAGGGTACAGTCCATCGGGTGGATTGAGTCCATGCAAAATAGCAATCACTTCCTCCACAGACCTTCTCATGACGCCAGTCTCATTGTTGTGTAGCAAAGCATCCAACCATCGAAACTCCAATTGCAGTGTTCCTGCCCGTGACAATGGTGTAAAGTCATTGTGATGATCATTGTATGCAGTCCCTGTCATGAGATTGACCCGTCCAAAGGGAATGCCCGTAGGAGATTGGTCAAAGGAACGATGAATGCGTCGTGCAAGATCCAATGCTCGATCCAAAAAGACGTGATCTTGCGACCAACTATAGGCGGCAAGTAATCCCCCCAATGATCGAATGGTGGTCTCAAAGCAAATGGCCGAGACATTCTTGTCGGCATAGGTCAAATTGTGCCGGACAAAATCTCGGGCTTGCCAAAATTCGGTTGTCATGTTTAGTAGCCAAAGAGTATCAAGGGTGTCCACCATGGTGACGGCAATTCCCCCCCAATTGTTATCTCCCATTTTTGAAACAGGTTTAACTTCATCCATACCAAAGGCATGCCGTACATACCCTTTATTCCAGGCAAATTCCATGGCCGCTTTGACATGTCTGCGGCGTTGGCGCGCCAAGGCATCCGATTGATCTTGAATACTCTTTGGGATTCGATACGGACTGTCGCCTGTTTTGTATTCCATGTACCGCAATCCACCCAGTGGTGTCCAATCATTTGTCGTATTATTTGGCAGCACAAAGTCATAGGGATATATGGGAGCACCACTTAGTAGTAGTAGCAAGGCGCCCACCACCAGAAAAGGAACTGTCAGGGAAAATATGGCCAAGGGCCAACAGCAGGTCACCTTAGGTGTGCCGCCAAGACTTCTAGTTTGTATTTCTGTTGTTTCTTCTTCGTCATTCCAAGATTCACCATGATGGACAGCAACTTTTTCTTCGTCGTCTTCGTCTGCGGGATTGTCCTTGTAGCTGGACGAAGGAATGGGAATTCTGTTCCTGTTGCCACTGGGAAACAAAGGATTCAATTCAATTCCGCCATTGTCGCCATTTCTGTTGGATCTTTCCGATACCTTTCCATCTGCTGTTGTCATTGTCCTTGCGTGCTACCGGAAACCGTCTAGCTAGATAGTTTCATAGTCACGATGCAGCCTTCCGAAGGCACAGCAAAATAATGAAGCACTTTCGGATCTTGAAACTTTGGAGCCTCTTGAAGATCTTCTTGACATCATAGTTTATCCTTAACCCGAATCGAATCGAATCGAGTCGAATGAATCGAATCCTTTTCGGACGCCCCACCGCGGGAGCTGGAGGGTACAGCCGGTCACACTTCATCAACCAAGCCAAACGCATAAAAGTTGCGAACAAGCGTGAATGAGTGCAAAGGTCGAAGGATGTCAATCTCTTTGAAACAGATCGATGGCGAACCCGTGAGATCCAAAAGCCAAGTTGGATGGTTTGATGCTCTCACAAAATCACCAATCTGAACTTTAGAACACAACGCCAACAAACACAGTAAAATGAGCATCGCCTACGACCCTTCCCGTATGCATAGCCCCGTTTCCACCCTGGCGCCAACAAGCGCTCCAATGATACCTGAGGCGGGCATCGCCTACGACCCTTCCCGTATGCATGACATCGTTAAAACCCCGGTGCCAACCAGCGCTCCAACGATATCTGAGGCTCCATCCCCGTTTGGAGGCGCTGATATTCTGGTGGTTGGTGCGGATGTTCCAAGTACCAAGAGCCCTTTCCCCCTTCCTTTGCTCATGACCCTGCTGATCCTGGGCGCTTTATTGATCGCGGCAGTCACATTCTGGCTTTCTCACAAACAAGAAGTACTTGCAAAGAAGATGGAAGAGCAAAAGAAGCAAAAGCTTGCAGGTAAGCCAAAAAATCCAGTTTCGCAAAATTGCCTCCCACGGATGCTTGCCACGCTCACGAGTTTCCAATGAATACTACAGAGAAATACGGAGTGACGCTCGGGCCAGCCACACAAGAACATGGCAAGGTACGTTCTTGAAATCGGCCCTTCTACCATTCACGGCTCCAAAATGCAATTCCTGATATGTCTTTCTCGCTCTGTCTATGCCTTTTGCAGCCTCTCGCGAAAGATGGCGATGTTGATATTGAGACCGCCTCGGCAACGGCCTCGGACAGAGAAGAGGAAGAGTACTTCAGCTTCACAACTCAATACACAGTAAAACCTGGGTCAGTGGTTCCACCAGAGATTCGGGAAGAGGAGATGACAGAAACAGACTGTTGCGACTCGGTTTCTGAAATCTCAGGGGACGACAGCAACGATGATCCACGCAGCGAACGCTGCAGTTCAGACGGTAACGGGACGACAATTGCTTGTTCACGACCAGGCGAATCGGACTACATGGATATATCTCTTTGAATCGGGTGTGTGGTGCGGCAAGGTGATCATGGCAATTGCCCAGTTCTTGTGGCAGCCGCCGGCGCACAAGACGATGCAAGTGCCGCACCCATTCGTTCCGCTAAGGAGCAGGTAGCCTACATATCAAAATCACATCATATCGAAACTCCTAGAACACAATCACTGACTCGAAAAGACATTTGATTTCTCATTGTCGTTGCTTCCCATGTCATCTATGTCGATTGTGTGAACCTCAAAGTCAACCTCCTCCAGCGATCAAACAATGGCTTCGACAGAATCTTTGTCGCAGGCTTGGATCGAACCACCGTTAAGCAAGTCAAGCCAACCACCCCCGCAGAGAACCGCAATGCTGGAGCCCCGTCCACCCCACCATTCGTCGTTGCAGCAAGCCCGGTACTTGTCTTGCTCCGAACCCAAGTCGTCCTTTGTTTTTACTTGTATGTACCTCTTTCTTTCCCCTCTTGATAGTTTCCAGTAGTCCTGAGTGCACAAATAAGACCGGCCGGATCAAAACCCGTATGGTACCGTCTGTCATCGTCCGGAGAAACCGTTGGAAGCCAACTGGAGAAAAACGCGAAAAACAAAAAGTGAGCACCACAATGAAGCTCACAAGCGTTCCAGCTCCAATGACAAGGCAAACAGAGCACTCACCACTGCACAAACTCAATAATAGAATCACGTTAATGGGGTATTAAGATAAACAGCAACATCTAAGTTGTTTTGGTAGTTGTTCGCTCTCTCCTTGCCGCTTTGGCCTTGACGGTGTTAGCTTTGATTTTTGCACATCGCTCCTCTCCAGGGTCCTCTCGGTAGTAGAGGAGCTGTTGCTTCGCTTCAACAGGAATTAATGGGGCCCATTTATCGTACAGCTCCTTCCACTTGATGTCTTGTATTCCCACAGGTTCCATCTCCTCAATACAATCCATCCATTGCTGCTTCCAAAAAGCTTTGTCCTTTCCACGAAACTCAGGGCGGAGGATCTTCTGCGATGCTTTCTTCTTGCTCTCATGCGTGCTCTTCTTCACTAACGTCTCTCCATTGTTGACATCGATATCATAAGTAAAGCAGTGGTACTGTTTCACCTTGGACGGCTTGTACATATGACTGTTTTCGAAGCTATCCCAGTCATAGAACTGATCGGCTGAGCACCAAATGGCTTCAACCAAGTCATGCTGCATCGAATCGAGAAGATCAGAGGGGACGTAGATGTTTGACTGTAAGGATAATAGTGCAAGAGCAACAGAAGCGAGCAGTAGGTTAGACATTATCCCATGGCCGCTAATAAGAAAGTGGCACTGGCCTCTTCAAAACCAATACGTCTGACATGTTCTTCAGGTTTTCATGAGAAGACAAAGCATAACAATGGGGACGAGGGCTTACCTTTCTGTATCCTTTCTTCATTACGTTGAAGAGTCTGTCGCAGTCATTCTTGGTATGGCCTTTGACTAGAAAGGAAGCTCGAGCAAGCTTCGTGACGCCAAGCTTCACAAGGAAGAAGAGAAGACGCAACACCATTCGATTCTTGTTCTGACTGGCACAGTTGTCAAAGATGAGGTTGATTTCCTTGAAAGGTTCCTCAGTTTCCATGTAGCCTCTCATCAAGAAGTGCTTCATTAGGAGAGAGCAAACATTGTTGCCTCCTTTCTTGGCGATGTCTTCAGTGTAGGTGAAGGCGAAGAGCTTGTCAATGGCACAGTCAACAACACCAAAGCAATAAGCATTCAGTGGCGAATAGTAGTATGTTTCGCCGGGTTGCTCAAAGGCGAAGGAAGGTACAGCCATGTTCTGCGCATAGTCGGCAACAAGACAGATAGTCCGTTCAGATGGCCTTTTGTCCTTTGTGGCTTTCGCTTCCAGCTTCTTCAACTGATAGAATTCTCTCTGCTTCCGTGCATCCTTGACATGATCAGCTGCATCCAATAGCATCTGCTCTTGCTCCTCCATGACTTGTGTTCTCTCTTCCTGACGCTTCCTTTCCTTGGAAGTCATCTCGCAGAGTGGAATGTCATCGTCATCGCTGTCGGAAGAGTCCCCTTCTTGTTGTTGATTCTTCTTCTCCACGTTCACAAGAAACTTGTGCCGGTTTGCATAAACATAGCAGTCACCACAAATGTCTTCTCTGGTGCGTCCAACTACAAGTCGGGGGTACTCCTTTGACCAAAAGTCATGAAACTTGGACCAAGAGCAAACTGGCTTCTGTTCCACGCCAGGTAGACGTTCTGCCTTGGCTGTTCCTTTGATGGACACTTTGGCTTTCCATCCATTGTCGCGAAGGTATCTTCCATAGAGGGAGCGTTTAGTGATTGCTCCGGGAAGCTCCATGACTTCTTCATCATCGTTCTTGAGACTCTTCTGAAGGGTCCCATCCACAAGCTCACGAACAAACAGGGTGGCTCTTGGCTCTGCGAGTTGACCGACTTCATAGAAGAACATGTTCAATTTGCGTTCCACCGTCTTATCCACTTTGGCTTGATTGCCCTTGTTGCCATGTGTGGCTTCCTTCTTTCCATCCGCGATCTTCTCGCATGACATCCACTTCTCATACCCATAACCAATGAGCCTGATCAAAGTGTCTCGGCAACAGGAGTTGTAGGCTGTTCCTGGTAGGATGAAGCAGCGAATCTTGTCAGTACGGCTGATGATACCAATACTGACTCTATCGCGCATACGGACGTATTTGATCCACTCCACAACAAAGCCAAGCTGTCGCTCACGGGACATCAGACCAAATTGCCAAAGGAAACCAACCATAAACTCAAAATAAGTGGTTCCTTTGCTGGGAATGTCTTGGCAACAGGTGCATGTCGTAGGCTGGCTGTTGCGGATGGAGATGCAGTGGTCTAGCTTGCGATACTCTTCAATCCATTCTCCTATTTCCAGTTTGAGTTCTTCCACGTTCACGGGTTCCTTGGCTTTTTCGCCATTCAAGATGCGACCACGAAGGCTAGGCGAGTGGATCTTCTTCACTGGGCAGGGAGACAGCTTGGCAGGGCTGTTGGTGGTGTTCTCAGGCGTATTGGGCTCCGTCATGGTGTTGCAATAGACGACTTTTGGCTCATCTTTGGTTGGGTATCGAAACTGGAAGGAAGTTTCGTTACCTCCGAAAATGGTCCTTTTTTCATTCCGATAGCTGTGGGAGTAAGCCTCCGACCGAATCGCGCACGACAACTTAAATGTGTCGGTTGGCTGCGATATAGTAACTACGCGGAACTAGCCAATGGTTGGCACACCGTTAGAAAGCTCTAAGTGTGGGCAAGCCAGCTAGCATTTAAAACTATAATCGAGGGTCCTCACATTTTGACCGACGACGGACAGACGGTATCTGGGATATGATCCGGCCAGTCTTAAATCAAGTGGCACCGAAGCCGAAGGAAGTCCAGCTTTCCTCTTGAGGTGCCACCAGTCACCCTTTTTCAACGTCAAACGATCCTGTCAGTTTCCACAACTCGCACCAATCTTTCCTTTCCTCTCCATGTTTCTGCTTTCTTTGTTCTGTTGTTGAATGGTGATGCTTTTGTGCGCGAATTCGCGAGTGATAACTTCCCTTCTCTGTACCTGGGGAGTGGACTTCCATCCAGGGTGTTTGGGGAAGTGGGAAGCTTTCTACCCACGACTCGACTCACAAGCAAGTTTGACAAAAGATCCTGCCATTGTGAGTTCTTCGGCTACGGAGCCGCAACGGCAACAGCCATGCCAGTTTTGATCCACTCCCGATGCTCGAAGAACTTGGTCTGCTATGGCCCGAATGGAACAGGTTTTTTCAGTCGCCTGGTCGGGCAATTTCCAAGGTACGATCGATCAGAACAAATGGGGCAGATCAGTTTTCCAGCCCGTTCTTTCGGCATCTTGAGAGGGAAAAGTCAGGGGAAAACAAACCCAGAAGGGTTAGCCGTTACTGTACCGTGGTTTCAAGGCTGCCATAATATCACGGCAATCTTTCCTCATGCCTTTGCTTGTGTCTCACTTACAGCAAGCCGTAATTTGATTGTTTTCGTCTCATGTCCTTTTGCTGTTGAAAAGGTGTGAACTTGAACGCACAATTTCTCTAATTTAATCAATATCCTTCCAGCTCTACTGTCTAGTAGACTGGCTATCTGTTTCGTTTTCTCTTTCTCTCTCGTTCAGATTGTGAGCTCTACAACTGAGCTCCGATATGCATACATATACCAGGATCTTTCGATCCTCTGCTTCTCGCAGTTTCATCTACAGATAGATCTCGTCGATCTATCTTCCTGAAGTGCATGGTTGGCCCTGGAGGGCTTTCCCACTTTTACTAAACCTAATGGACCTTCATCCGTCCATTCTATTTGCTCCGTCCCATTGCTCATTGCATTCATCTCTTCGACCTAACTTCCTAACCTTTGTTAGTTGCATCATCTAGACGACCATTTTCCTCGTTTCCTCGTACTCCTGGCCCATCTGATGATGATCGGATAACAATCTGATTTGAGTACACACATCCCCAATCACGAACCGTGATTGTGGATCCCGAGTCGTCTGTCCGTATACGAAATACCTTTCTGACACCCTTCCTGTTTTTCGCGATGATTGCAGCGACCTTCTTACCAACTCAACACAATTGCTCCTTTGTCTCCTCGTCAGTTTCGGTGCATGTCTGTCGAGGGTACTCGACGTTGACATTCTTTGTTCCAAGGTCGCTCACGTTGTCTTCCGAGCGAACTGAAATCATTCTTCACTAGGCCGTCCTGCTGTATTTGGTTCACGTAGATGCCACCTCGTATCATTATGCCTTGTTCGACTTGCACTTGTCTTGTTCTCTGACATAAAGATAGCACCTACGTTATCGATCTTCACTTGCACAGGTAGTTCCACGTTAATCTGTAGGAACTTCAGAATCTGCGCGTTGAACGGGACTTCTCGCACTGCTTCGCCACACGAGTAGAACTCAGCTTCGGAACTCGACAATGCTACGACCTTATGTAGCTTGGACCTCCAGAGAATGAGTACACCTTCGAAAAAGATCATCATGGACGTAACTGATCTTCTATTGTTCTTTTCTCCGGCCCAATCCGAATCTGAGAATACTTCCAATTTCCACCCAGCGTCCGGTTGGTTCTTCTCTGGGCTCTTCATCAAAGTCCACGGTTGCTGTGAGTCAACACCGTACTTTACACAGCGTAGCATTTCCTTGTACGCTGCCGGCCTTGCGCATCCCAAGACCTTAGCTTGCTCTCGTACCGCGTTCGAAATTTCTGGATTCCTGGCCTTGAATGCTTGATAAGGTACATGACATGCCTACTCCTGTTCGTAATCTGCTCTGTTGTTCTTCAGCGATCCATTCGCTCTGTTGTCTGTCTTTACTATTCCGAGTCCTAGGTGTTCCCCAGTCTTTACTTGGTTAGCTTCTGTAACCTCCTCTCCGATGTGGTTTGAATCTTCTTTATCATGTGGGGTTGTCCCCCCATGCAGCATCCTTTCGGGATTCATCGAATCTCACAGCTCAGGTAGTCCGTGAGTTCGTACTCTATGGTCCTGTTCAAGCCTCGATCTTTAATCCCTTAAAGCACTTCTTGTATCGTCTTTCTTCTCCCAATGGTGAGATTGTATCCACGTAACAATAGAATTCACGCATATTCTTCCCGTCTTGTTCCGCATGAAGACGCATGGATCACTAGGACATGTAATAATCCTAAGTCTTCCAGGAAACTCGCAAACTTCAAGTAATACTGTCGTGCGCTCTGGAACAGGCACCATAGATGGTCTTTGCCCAGTATGACACATTCGCTCGTCTTGGTGTTCTAGTCCTTTTTGGGCAGTCCATGTAGATGACTAGGTTCCATGTCTCCATGTAGGATTGCTGTTCTCAATATTCGAAGATTTAATTGCCC
>CAICTM010000895.1:0-43527 GCA_903772945.1 Seminavis robusta | reverse complement strand
AAGGGGAAAACTACAAGATCGTGGGTTACCTATGCTGTATCTTGAAAGAGCACGGAATCACAGTCCAGACCACGTTACAGATGTACAATATTCGCAACCAGGAGCCACACAGTACTCACACTCGATGTGATCTGGATGGATAAGACGTATGCCGAATGGAAAGGTATGGGTCTACCCAGCACAGCAGAAGAACTCACACATATTGGAAAAGACAAACTCCTAAGCGTCCTACCTACAGAAAAACGGGAATCGAACTATCATGATCTGCTCCTTAAACCCACGAAGGCGACTACCAAAAGGCAGGAGTGATCACACTAGAAACCAAGGAGATTAATAAAGTTCTCGCCATCCCAACAGCCAAACCACCTAACCCGGTCGCGACCAAACTATCCAAGGCTACGCGAACAGGGAACTACAGTAACTCAGTGCGAGCTACACCCCCAGGCCTACAGACACTGGACAAACTAGCGGAGGTACAACCTCATGAAGGGGGCTCCCTCATGCAAGCACTTCGGACGATGCATCCGAAGGGGGAGAGAAGATAACAGCACAGCACGAACAACCGGAATCACCGCAAATGACAGAAATGGCAAACTTTTCGCCGATTCCAATGACAGAACGTTTTGTGAACGCACATGAAGACTGGATGGAGTTTGGGTACACAGATTTCGAAGTGGATTTGACGGGAGGACTAGGACAGGAATCCATTGATCAAGAGACTCTCGCATATGACCCAATGACTCAGGATCCAGCAAAGTACAAGTATCTTTTCACCAAGCCAAGCACGTTCGAGGAAGCTTGTGACCACCCGGAACCATTTCAGCATCGTTAGCCAGTTACAGTAGGTTCATCGATCAGTGACAGTGGCAAACGTACCGAACACACTCACACTCAACTTCGGCTTTGCTCGCCACACTCCGTTACCTCGCATTGGATCATTATATGTCGAATACACGCACAACCGAAAATTGTCAAACCAGCCATTGTAGCTAGCTACCGTAGAGTTGATCGATCGGTGACAGTGGCAACAGTACCGAAAGTTTGGGCTTTGCTCGCTACACTTCGTTTACCGGTTACCTTGCATTGGATCCTTATGCGAATACATGCACAAAACGAATATTGTTAATCCAGCCATTGTAACTGGCTACCGTACAGTTACTTGGACAGTGGCAACAGTACCGAACACACTTAGGTTCCGCTTTACTTGCTACACTCCATTGCCGGTACCTTGCATTGGATCCGTAATGACGAATACATGCACAACCGAACATTGTATAATCCAGCCATTGTAGCTAGTGCAATACACGGCTCTTAGCCTTATTCGCGACTCGATCCTAGATAGGGTTTGAGTTCGACTCATGACTGAGTCTCGTGAATAGTCATTGAGACAGGGTTCTCATGACCGCTAGTCATACTAGGTTGATATGAAACATCGCCTAGATATTTAGCTGGCGTGGAGATTCCACGCTACTAGATAATGCTAGACGAATCTTCCATGCGTTCCGTTTTTGGATCGTGGAGTGAGTAGGATTGCTACCGCAACCTACTCTATCACACTTACAGTCTCCCGCGGAGTTCAGATCTACGATCCTTTGATTGTGGATCTCTCTCGTTGATTAGTTTTCATAGCTTTCTAATCCTCTCATAACTTCATTCTCTCAAACTCAAAACACATCGAAATCTTTACACTAGCTTTTTGCGTTAGCTGCACTAGCTACCGTAGACTTCATCGATCAGTGACAGTGGCAACAGTACCGAACACATAGGTTCTGCTTTACTTGCTACACTCAGTTACCGGTACATTGCATTGGATCATTATGAAGAATACATGCACAAAACCGATTATTGTTAATCCAGCCATTGTAACCGGCTACCGTATAGTTACCTTTGGCACGTGGCAACAGTACCGAACACACTCAGATTCCGGCTTTGCTGGCTACACTCAGTTGCCGGTATCTTGCATTGAATCCCTTATGACGAATACATGCACAACCGAACATTATGAATCCAGCCACATCTAAGAAGCGACATAATGGGGTAGCGCGGAGGAAAACAGTGAGGTTGGTTACAAAACAGCAAGGTCAGTCGATGGTAAGGTTCCCAATTGATAAGCCCTCTTCCTGAATTGGCAGCCATGGTCACCAGTCCATGAGCAAAGGGTATCAATCAGAGACCTAACAATGCTATTGAATCGACAAGGTCTCTACTAGTGTAATGGGTATGGTCTATAATGCAATCGTATGGTCTATTTGGTTGGTAATCGGCGTTCTATTCTCTAGTTTAATCTATCTTATCGTACGAAACCACCAAGTTGTCGTTGACTTAGTCAAATCCCCGAAACTGACTTGTGCATACAGGAAAATGGGTACCGACACAGGAATCACCACCAAAACACTAGGAAATAACAATGGAGGGATGAATCCAGTAGGCGGATCCATTCTCTTGTGTGCATTCGAGTTGTCGTGTAGCCTCCTCTTGTTGCCATTTAATGACTCGACTCGATGACGAGTGCGTTCATGCTGTTGATAGCGATGAGATTATGCCATAGGAGCCATATGGGTGCGGCGCAGCTGTGCTGGCTCAGTCTGATGGAAAGATCACTGTTGCATCTGTACAGTCTTTCAGTACAATGAGCTGTGTCACCATCAGACAAGATACATGTAGGAACAGCTGTAGAGGACATAGAGTTCCTCTGCAAGGAAGGATGATGCAATTCCTCAGCCATGACCTATCTAGAAAGATAGCTTGGTCAATACCAGCCAAAAGAGATGCATGGATCTGTATCCTGCATGGCTGGATGGAGTTTCACGCAAAATCAGAGTTTGTGTTCATGTTATAGTTTAAAGAAGTAATGAAGAAGTAGTTGACCTGAGAAACAGACCCAACAGCACAAGTAGAGCTCTGCAGTAGACTGGATCCTGTGTGGCCAGTGCCAGGGTATTGAGCAATTAGACTGTCCAATCATTGCTTCCACAGTGATTGAATAGCATTGGCTGCCAGCCTTGGGCTGGCCTTTCCAGCGCCAGTGGAAGGAGATCTCCACCAAACAGAGTTCTCCATCCCAGTTCTTGTGCGCCTACCAGCTGAGTTCCTCTGGAATTCATAGGATAGGGCTGGAGTTAATAGTCTCCTCTGTAGCTATAGCCTCTCCTCTCTAGCTAGCGATCGATCGTTTGTTCGTTCGAAAAGGATACCTCGACAATGGTAGTTCACCGGCCGTCAGGAGTGCAGCAGAGAAAACAACAAATAGATATGAATTTTGTTTTCTGTGCTGAACTGAAGAAAACCGGCGACTTACCCTTGTTTTTCAAATTCCACCAACTTGACTGTCATGGGCCGAGAACTGACTGCCATCTCACCGACCATAGGATTCAATGAGGAATGGCTTTCCATTCTGCACCGGAGACTGACGGCTTGAGTGAGGCTTGATAATAGAGATAATAGAGGTGCGAACGATCGACTCTAACAAATAAAACAACTCACCTGTTGAAGGCCGAGATCTGACTGCCTTCCCATTGTCCATAGAAATTGAATGAGGGATGGCTTTCGAATCTACACCTTCAATAGCACTCTTGATAATACGATAGGCTTACCTCGAATAAATCGATCGAACGATCGGCTTGAATAAAGAACTCCTCCACATCCAACACTCTTGTGGGTCAAGCTTGGATTTCTCTCCTGTTCACCATAGGAATTCAATGAGGGAGAGAAGTCAGTGCTGCGCCTTCAATAATGGCGGTGGCTGCAGACTAGAAATGGCCCCACCAGTACAATGGACCGACCAGTACAATCTGTGCAAGACACGTCTTTATCACTGCACAGCTCTGCTGTTTGCTTGAATAACACTTTTGAAACTTTGTACTGGTCGGGGCTCTTTTCTAGCAAAAAAGCTAGCTGAGTGCAACTTTGTACTGGTCGGGCCATTCCTAGCAGAGGTGATGGAAGGATTCGATTCCTCAAGTTTACCATGCAACCCTAACCTTAGTAACTTCAATGGTTCTTTTTATCCATGAATCGATCTATTTCTTTTGAAAGGGAACTTGTTACTTAACGATAAACATGACCGTTGATTCTGCAACTGAAGTGCGGGTACACTAATTTACACAGTAAACGCAAGCCAATCGATTTCAGAGTGCAACTGAGGGGGTAACCTAAAGGAGCGTCGTCTCAGGAGACGTAATTCGATTTCAATCATTCTGAGTCACGTAATTCGATTCGATGGATCATTCCCCCGCTTCCAACCGTCTTTCGGCTGTCCTTTCTCAGGCTGTCTCAACAACGAACGTTTTCATCTCACTTGTTCACAGCGATGTCCCTCGATCATGCAGCTCTCTCATGCGATCTAATTTGTCCCATCACTCTAGAGCTTCCCATCACGCCCGTAACTGCTGAGGACGGGTACGTCTACGAAAAGGAGGCAATCGAAATGCTGATCAAGACTCATCGTGACAAGCTCAAGTCGCCAATGACAAACGCAGCAATGGGACAACGCCTTTTCCCCGCGGTTCGACACAAGAACGTCATCGAAGCTCTCGTCGACGGCGGGGTAGTCAACGGTGAGTTAGCTGATAAATGGAAGCGCGAAGCGAAGGAGAAAAAAAGCAAGGACGACTTGCTTCGAAAGGCCTTCGGCGGCGATTCCGACGCTTTCTGCGCCGTGGCGCAAAACTACCGGGAGGGCAAGGCTGGTTTCGAGCAAGATGACAAGATGGCTTGTAAATGGTTCAAAAAGGCACATGCAGCCGGAAATGTGAAAGGAACGTCAAACTTTGGATATCATATTGTCAAGGGAAAGGGGACGAAGACTTCCCACGCCAAAGGCATGGCTCTCATTGGAGTGGCGGCTGGCAACGGCTGTGACTGGGCCGCTTACTTCATGGGAAGAGCTTTTGCTTCTGGTAGCTACGGTTTGGACTTTGACAGGGACGAAGCGATTCGATGGCTGTCGAAGTCATTGAGTGATTGTCGCGTCACACAGTTGGGAAAGAAAGGACGCGAGGAAGCAAAGAAGATGCTTGTGGAGCTCGTGAACAACGCAGAAGCCGATGCTACAACAAACACTTAAGAATGTTGACTTTCAAAGCAGCGATGACAAACAATTCGTTCCCCTGCACTCGCAAAAGCATTCGACTAACTTTGTTGGTGGATGCATGACAATACATTAATTCAGGGCGAAGGCGGCTACGTACATTATCACACAGATACCGTACCGTAGATTTTCCCAAAAACCGTCTAATCAAAACCAAAAGTTGACGCTAACGCTTGTAGTTAACGATCGTACGTAGTGCCATGCCCTGGCTGGAATGTGCAGAGCATCACCGGGGAACAACAAGACTTCCTCGAACTTGGCTTCCTTGGCGAGGGGATGAAGCTCAACGTTTTCGCGTTCACAATCAACATCACTCATGTTGCCTTGAAGCCCATACGATGATCGTTCACTGACATAGAGCTTGGAAGTCTCTTCCCTGGCGTAGATTCGAACGTATTTGACACCTACTACTTGGACAAAAATGTTGGAATAGCTGTCGAAGTGAAGTGGAGTCCTCGTTCCACCGGTTCCAACCCACAGGTAGACATGAGTTGGCCCCAAGCTGCCACAGAGCGAAGGCTTCAAATCAATATCGTCTCCGAGAACTGGCAATTGTTTGATCACCGGGTGTTGGGCCAGATACGCAATTTGGTTGTGTCTACTGATTGAGTCTTGTAGTGTCCAGCATTGAAGTGCGGAGCTCTTTGACAAGTAAGAAGACACGAACTCTCGAAGCGTCATCAGTTTCTCCTTCATACCGGATTCGCTTTTCATAGAGCCCAGCTCTATGGGCACAAGGCGATGTCCAAAGTATCTAGCAAAGAAAGTAAGGGATCTATTGGGTAACACAAAGCGTGAGAAAGAGAAGTTGACAAGGATTCGAATCTCAACAGAAGCAGATCGAACATTCGAGCTCTTTGGAATCAAAGCAACTTACCGCCACTTTTGGATTGCTGGCCAAGCAATCGCATACTGTCGCACAAGAACTGGCTTGGCCTTTGCTATGTACAGTGATTGAATGTTGTCGTCTGCAGCATCACTACATTCCGGGATGGGGAAGCCTATGGGTTGGCTCAGCCCTTGGTCATGGAGGAGACCCCTCAAGTCCGATGTTCCGTAGTCTGGGATCCATTCAACAAGCAGAGTTGGCAAACAGGGCCCCTGTGCAACGTGGGATGCGTGATATTCCACGTAGGAGAAGAATTCATCAATCGAAGAGCGGTCCAACCCCAGGATGGTCGCCTTATCCAAGTACCCAATAGCTGGCAAAAACAGCCCTTTGTGTGAGAACCCCACAGCCGCCGTAATTGCCGCACACCAGAAGGCCTCTCGATAAGTCATAGACGGCCACTTTGACTCCTTTTTCAGCATGGAGAACAATACTCGTTCCAAATCGGCCCCGACCGTCTCAGCAAGGACAAAGTCCCGTTCTCGCAAGGCTCCAACACACAGTTGCAGTAAACCAAAGACTGTTTCATCTGTTCCCTCTTTCTGTGCTGCTTTAGCAGTCTGAATCACAAAAGCTGAAGCTTGTGCCATGCATGCCAGGGGAATCGACCCTAGCGATGCCTGATTCAGCACTGCGTCGAGTTCGCTGACTTTTTGTGCCAATGCTTCCACTCCGTCTATCGATTTATTTTCCTGTTCTTCCGCCCCGTCATTTGCATAGTTGCCGTTGCCATCGTCTCCACTTTCATTATCAGAGTCCGAGTCATCGCTTCCAAACAAAAAGTCCTCGTCCTGGGCACCATCCGCTGACTGAATCTCCCCGTTGGAATTAGCCCTTTCCTTTTGACACTTGGTGCAGTTGCATATAAAACCATAGTGTTTGAGTTCTTCCTGACGTTTCTCCAGAGGAGAATCTGTGTCAATGTATGAGATGCAAAGTTCTTCATGCTCTTGTATATCCCGCAACGCCACGCAATGGGCTGCAAGAGGATACAAACGGCCCCAGCCCCCCGACTTGTACAAGACGACGACATTGGGATCACAAGAATGATTCATTTTGCAGCACAAGGCAAACATTGCCGTGCCGTCCAAGGGTGAAAAGAGAACGTCAAAATCGTCTTGGTCATTATCATTGTGATCATGTTCGTCACCGCAGTTTTCGTGTCCGTCATGAGGATCTTCAATGCCAGCTTTTTCACCCTGTGCTTTGACGCGCTGGTCTTCAAAGACGTCCAAGCCTGCAAGGAATCCAGCGAGATCGTCGTCCGAGTACAGTTCCTCGTCCTCATTGGCATTCTCCTCGTTTTCAGTTTGTCGTGGATTGTTGTTGTTGTTGTTGTTGTTGTCTTCCGTGTCATTGTTATTGTCCTGGTTGCCTTCCTCTGGTTCTTCTTCTTCTTGTGCATCCATCATTCCTGCTTGCTCGAGACATATAAGCAATTCCTGTTTTCTTGTCCTTCGGATATCCTGGTCAAAAATGTCTCTGCACAATGGATTTCGTCTTCGAATTCCAATGGAATTTAATTCACAGGCACCAATAATGTTGGCCATGTGCAAGGGACCAAAAATGTCGTTTAGGTTCTTGCTTGATTGTGGGTTGACATGTTGTTTGGAGAGTGTCTTCCAGTGTTCCTGCCAGAATTGGGAAGCATCTTGACATAGTTTTTTAAGAATATCCGGTGTGGTTGGTTCTTGCTTTTGTGGTACTTGTATTAAGTTTTGATTGTCGTTAGTAGAATCAATATCCCACCATGGTTCCATGTCAAAGTCCTCAAACGGATTCTTATTGTTGTTGTTGTCGTCATTGTTGTTGTTTAATAAGGAACGCAAAAAGACATCATTGGAGGGTATCCAACTAGCATAGCTGTTGTTGCTGTTGCTGTTGCTATTGTTGCGTTGCAATTGTTGTTGCTGTATAGTGTATTCTGCAACAATCCATTCTGCCACCAACAAGAATATTTCATTGGTTTGAATGGCATGTTGTTTGAACTGTATCAAAGGATGGTTTGTACCTTTAGAATCGTCTTGAATGGACCCTGTACATAGATATTTGTGTCTTGCCTCCCAGAAATCTTGTTCGCACGGGTTGGAGCAATATACTTGTCCACAGCCTTGTCGACATGGCACCACTGCTGATTCCTCAGAACAGTCCGTTGGATGATCTGGAAAGGTTCGATGAGCGAGAATCTGCAATGCTGCCTTTGGCCCTCCCACAAACGCCTTGCAAGCATGACAAACCCAAACTGGATTTCCCAAACTTTGTAGTGCGACCAAGGGTCGTTCCACAAAAATCAAAGTCCCCTTGGGAATGGCTCGACTGGCCACCAAATGTCTCCCTCGAACGTCCGTATCGCAGCGGCGAAATAACGGAACAAACCTTTTCGTATCAGACATGGTGTTGCTAGCTAGCTAGCAAACATACATTTAGTGTACATTAAATGTTGTGTGGGTAGTATCTGTGTTGCTTGCGAATAGTCGTACTGGTAGCTGTTGGCCTTGCTGTGGAAGGAAATCGGAACAAAGGCAACAAGGGAGGAAAGCAACGGCCAAAAGAATCTTTTGGATCTTTTCTCCTTCGAACGGGTTCTGAGCCAACCTCTGTGAAAAACGTCAGACACTGACATCACCCGCCCATCACCAGAATGGCTGTCTTTTGAAAGAACAAAATGCCAGGAGCCAACCGAGGGTGGTGTGTGTGGCAAGGAGTGATGAGCAACACCATCACTCAAGCAGATCAAGCCGACTACGAGAATTCAGCCTTACCTTACCGGTACCGTTGACCGAAGAGAGAGAGAGAGAGAGAGAGAGAGACCCACGTTGCTCTTGTCATACGTACGCTACCAAATACTTGTCTCAGCCACAGAAGTTTCTGTTTTCTTGGTCTCATTTATCTAGTTAGGTATTTTGCAATTCCAATCAATTCTGTTATAAAGGAAGAAGACTAGATCTATTATGAAGTTCCCTACTCGAGCTGTCAGCCTGTTGTGGCTGGTCTCTACTAGTACGACAAGCACCGCCTTTGTGCCTCACGCAACATCACGTTTTGGAGTCTCGACGCGTCTGTTTCAATCCTCTTCTGCTGGTACCGAGTCCTCCATCAAACACTTGCCTGAAAGTGCCGTCGAATTGACCGTCACGGCTCCTGGAAAGGCCACCAAGGCCGCCTACGACAAGGCGTGCTCCGAAATCAGCCAGAATATCGAAATTCCAGGATTCCGCAAGGGATCCAAAATCCCCGCACAAATCCTCGAACAAGCCATTCGACAAAACTCTGCCGATGGTCAGCAAGGAGGCAAACATCCACTCAAAGCACAAGCCATTACGGCTCTCATCAATCAATTGGTAGAACCAACGCTCAAGGAACATCAGCTAGACCCCATTGGACAACCCTCCATGGTGGTACCTGTAGAAGAAATGGTAGAATCCTTTCAACCGGGAGAAGATTTGACCATTCAAGTAAAATGCGATGTATGGCCCGAAATTGTATGGAAAGAGTCCGACACACCCGATAAGGCAGTCTACAAGGGACTCAAGGGATCCTATTCACGAAAACCATTCGATCAGGCCAAAATGGACAAGGCACTCGACGATCTCAAGGAGCGATACGCATCGCTCGAAAAAATTACAGACGATTCCCATACACTGCAAATGGGAGATGCCTGTACCGTCAACATGGAGGGATTCATGGCAAATCCAGATGGAACCAAGGGAGAGCCATTGCCAAATGCTGCCAGTGGTGATCGAGTAGAAGTTGTTCTGGGAGAAGGACGATACATGGAAGGATTGGTCGAAGGATTGATTGGAGCCAAGGTCGATGACACCGTACAGGTGTCGGTCGCATTTCCAGATGTAAGTAGTGCCAACATGGCTGGTGCTGCTGATGCTGCCTTGGAGTAGGTTTAGATGAACAACGTGATCTCACCGTTCTCTTCTATTGATAATCTTCTTGTTTCATCATTCATCATCATGACAGAAACTGCGAGACAAAACTCTGGCGGGCAAGCAGGCCATTTTTGATGTCACCGTCTTGGAAGCCTCCAAACGAACTGTACCCGAATTGACGGACGAATTCGCTGCCAAGGTAAAGGCTGGTCTCACGGCCGAATCGCTCCAGGCAGAACTACGAAAAGCCGTCGATGAAGAAGATGCCAAGGAATTCAGGGGGGCACGAAATGCGGCCTTGTCCAAGGCACTAGCCGAAACGGTTGAAGTGGACATTCCGGATACACTCGTCACTAACCAGGCGCGAGAAAAGTTTGCCCTCATGATGACCGAAATGAGAGACAATGGAGTCTCGGACGAAGAAATCAAAAACCAAATCAAACCAGAAAACTTTTTAAAGTACAAGGACATTGTCAAGGGTGATATCATTCGGGACTTTCGAGTTTCCATGGCCACCGACGAAATTGCCCGCATTGAAGGAATTGAAGTGCCAGATTATCAAGTGGAGGAACAATTGGAAGCCATTCGAAAGGATGCCGCACAAGAGGGAGAGGAAATAGATGACAATTCGATTCGGGGCAAGGTAGAAGCCACGCTGCAGCGTCAAGCCGTTATGGACTTTTTGGCGGATAATGCCGATTTGGATGTCCAATACAAGGAAGAAGAGTTCGACGCCCAACTCATGGAAAAGCTGGCAGAGGAATCGTTGGCAAGATTGGAAAAGGAGAAGGAGTCATCGGCAGTGGATGCGGAGATTGTCGAATAAACAACAACAACAAAAAGAGAACACAACAACATCACAAAGATCAAACGAAAACAGTAGTAGCAACTAGTACTTGCGTGTGTTTGTATCAACTGACAGTTTACGCTATGGCGTGTTAGCTCGAACGATACTCTTATCAAAATAATCGCAACAGGAACACGAGGGCCCACCCTCGAACCCCCTCGACCGCCGTCTGCGTTTGTCCGCTAATTTAACTCCGTGCTCAGCTGACCGACCGCTCACCGTCGAGTTCTTCGAGGTAGATCTGGGCTGCCTGGCCTGGTTTCTTCTCGATCTTGACCACTTTCAACACGGTCCCAGGGGCCAGCACATACTCTTCCTCGTTCGGATACGCGCTCATGTGCTGGATGGGGACGGCAGAAACGGCCTTGACGTGGAAAAGTGTGCCACCGGGCGAACCTCCACCAAACCCCTTGGCGACGTTGATGTTGGGGGTGCAGGAGCTCACCGGCCACCAGGTGACCTTGCTCCCCTCCTTGTATTGGCCCGACAAATCTCTACTGATGCCTCGGTATAGGGATCGAGGCTTGGGTTTCATCTTGCTGTAAGCCTCCAAGAAGACGCGAAGGTACTCAAAGTACACCTTAACCTTCCCGCGGTTTGAGTTCCTCAACGCTTCGTTGAGGCGACGATAGAGACAGTTGGTGGTGTAAAGATAGACGGCTCCCTTCTCGTCCTCTCCAAGGCCAGCAACGGCAAATTTTGCAGCTCTTTTCACGGCCGAATCTGCCGCGGATCGCAGCCCCATGTTGTCGCAAGCATCGGGAAGCGAACACAGTTCTGATGCCATGATCCCCAAAATGGGCGCCAGCTCCGTCAAATCGAGGCCGGCCTGAAGCCGTTCCAGATACATCTTGTGAAGCTCCTGGGTTTCAGTGATAAAATCGGCGTGCTCGTCGCAGTGGTGCTTTTTGAGCCAATCCTTGTCTGGGAGCCAATCAATCGGCTCGAGGCCGTTCTTTGTAAGCGCTTTGTTGACGGCCAGAAAATGATTGTCCCCTTTCGCAAATTTGTCGCCCTGGGCTGCCGGGTTGTAGTGTTCGATATGAGTGATCTCCACATCATCTTCAAACTCCTCGAACACAGACTTGAGAGCCTTCTTCGTCTTCAGGCTCTCGTTGCCCCACCAAAGGAAACCGATGCGCCGCTTTGGAGTTCCCGCGGGGAACTTGTCGCGTTTGGATTGTAGGATCTTGCTGACGATCTTTTTCATTACTGGTTTCCAAAAGTTTGTGTGCTGCGCCTTGGAATGCGTAGACCCCATCGTAAGACTAGCGTTGAGCAAGAGGACTCCTTGAGACAGCATTGCCTGAAACCATTCCGGAGGGGACACAATATTGTGCTTTTTGAAAGCTTTCCTCATGTCGGAGATCTTGGAATTGTCGGAGACAATACCTTTCGCTGTTGCTGCGACCTTGGCAATGCAGCGCATAGAGACGGTTTTACCAAATTGTGCGCAATCCCAATCTTGGATCAGTGAGTCAAACATAGCGATCCCCGAAGCACTCTCGACGCGAGGATAAGGAGCCTCACCAAAGACGATAAGCGTATTCTCCTCTGGCGGCGTCGCCATCAGAGCACGAAACGTCATCTCGCGGACCGGGAGAATGTCCTTGCTCCTCTTGGGACCGATAAAGTCGGCGGCCTGTGGAAGCGATTCAAGCACTTCCGTCAGCATCCCTTCCCATGCGTATCCATGCTGACCTGCGAACAGCGGTTCTAGTTTGAGACCGCTTCCACCGTCGGTTGTTGTGTTGGATTCGGTCTTGATCTTTTTCTTGCTGCTTTCGTTGGACGGGGACCACGTCGCGTCATGCTTCTTGTTCTCAGTGGGGATTGTCGGCAGCGGTGTGCCTGGGTTCTTTGGAGGTAAATAGACTGGCGGCGCTGTCATGGAAAAGACTTCGCCTGGAAGCACTCGCCTAATCGGCCGCACGGTGCCTGATTTCATATTCCGCTGAGTGCCCTTGGCGATGTTGATTTCATAGCCAAAGTGGCCGGATTTCAAATGCCACGAGGTGCGAGAGAGCTGCTGCCCCTTGTTGTTGAGGAAGCCTTCCAGTTTCTCAGAGGCTTTTTTGTCGTAAAGATGCCAACCCACCTGCTTTCCGTCCATTGCCTCATCGAGCCAATAGTGCCACACAGCGCCGCTGCCGGCTTCATCCATGGGCTCGTCGTCGTCGTCATCGTCCTCGTCGCTGTCCTCAACGATCGCCTTCTTCTTCTTCTTTTGAATTTTTTGCTTGACGTTTTTAGCAATAGATTCGTCATCACTGTCATCTTCTTCCTTGCTCGTTTCCTTTTTCTTGCTCGTTTCCTCTTTCTTGCTCTTATCTTCTTTTTTGCTCGTCTTGGCCTTCTTGGCCTTGGGCTTTTGGGGATCTTCTTCGTCTTCTTCCTTGGTGGTGGTGTTGATTGTTGTTGCCGTGGCCTCATAGCCTTTCATGGTGAACACTCCACCGGTTTTGGATGCTTTGATTTTGGTTTTCTCCTTCTTGGTCTCGTAGGGAGCCGAGAGAAACCTGTATGGAATGAGATGGAACTTCTTACGCCCCTCCAGCTGATCCTTTTTCTTTTCGGGTGCGCTCAATCCAACCCTACTGGAAGCTTTCCATTCCATGGCTGATTTCTGCTTCTTGTCCAGTGGACGTGGTTCATGCTCCTCCAACCGCATGATCCCATCCTTGGTCAAGGCCGAGAGTTGAAAGTTGGGTTTATCCACCAAATCCTTGATTTTAGAAACACCACATGCTTTCAAGAGTTCCCTGGTGCAATTGCAGGATCCATCAAAGAATTCACCACCAGCTTTTCCGTCCTCGTGGGAACGAGAAAGGCCTCGTATCAAGATACCACCGGCAGTGCCCACGGGAGCAAAGCTAATATCCAAACCCATAAAGGTACCTCCCTTCCAGCCGCCACCAGGCTTGGTACGGTGAAAGTACCATCCACCACAGGTCGAAACTTGTTCGTCGCCTTGGTGAGTGTAAGGATCATCGCTGGAATAAATCTCCAACTCGCGAATGCGGTAGCGATTCTCTCCGGCCACAATGGTGGTACAAAAGAGCAAGCGCATCGCCGCTTCGGTGTAGGGCGGGGCTGCCTTCTCGAACACAGCGCTCAAAGGAGGAGGGGCTTCGTTCGACATGGTGATTCTCTTATCTTGCTTGAAACTGTTTGCTTTCCAGGCTGCTTCTCTTATCTTTTTGTGTTTTCCCATGCATGCAACGACGCGGCGAGAAAAAGAAGGAGGAGGAAGATCGGTCCAGTCGGGTGCAGCCCAAGTTCATGATGGTGGGAAAGGGCGTGAGGCTCCATGGAGTTCTTTCAGGACTGGCCCAGTCACTGGTCGCCAAGCATCATTCGTCACAACGCCGAAGTACCTTGTACAGGCAGCTTCACTTCTAATGATTCAAACGCGAGCCGACCTTCTTCGTACATTTCTACACTAGCACTCGTAGAAGTGTACCAGAAAAGCCGGCACGCGTTTGAATCAGAAAAATCGAAGCTGCTCGTAGCACCGTAGTAGCTGTCTACTTGGAGCTGTCTATTTCCCCACAAAGACAAGCACTACCACACTCATTTGTGCACTCATTCATCATGACAACACTGCAGTCAGACTTCCTCCACGACAAAGCACAAATGAACCCATCCTGTGGCCTGTTGGTATAGATAGCGTCGATGCCATCTGGGCCGGACATAGTGGTTCGAACTGTGCAATAAAAGCGGTGGAAAAGAGACTTTGGTGTATGTGGACAAGGATGGCACATTTGGAACCAAATCCATGAGCCAACGAAAGTGGTCATGTGGTGGCTGAAGCGAAGTGCTGTATGAAGCATTGATACAAGATAGAGTTTGACTGCTACAATTATTGATGACCAACAGCGTTCACGTGCTGATCAACCAACAACAGTGACAGCTATCTCTGAAGGAAGCCTAATACTGCCATTGCCTACCGATTGCTACTACTACTACCCAAGCCGATGCAGGAAATTGGGTCTGCTCCCGTTGCCGGTGCCTACTCCAGAGGCAGAATCCAAGTGCGCAAATGAACTAGAATATGCATTATCATTGGCAGGAACTTGTCTCTTCGCCACCATGGCAACCACGCCACAAGAAGCTAACTGCCCTTCTGAAGGGGCTCTATAGAAGAAGGAGAGTGTTAGCTCCAGTGTTATCAGCAGCGTGGACAAACATCCTCGAGTCCTTTGAAAGGCAACAACCAAAGGAGACTACAGACGTGAAAGCTCGCACATATATGGGAATTTGGATGCTCCTATTGGATTCATCCCTCCTTTGAATTTCCTAGTGTTTCGGTGCTGATTTCTGTGTCGGTAGGAGAACATTTTGGCTAGCTAGTGGATACAATCACTACAGGAGCATCACCACTGCACCACCACTACCATACCGGTAGGAGTGAAGTGTTGGATCCTTATTCTTAGGCCTGACTAGTACGCCATTCATGTGCTACAGTTTGGTCGGAGTTCAAAGCATTGGCAATAGTTTTGCTGATTTATCAATACGGTAGCATTGCTATAGAGCTGCTCCACATCGGAAAATGGATACCCAAACAGGCAATATTAAGTAGGAAAACGTCCAATAGGAGAGTCACTCTTCGTGCGTCGTGCAGCCCGAACACTTGCATGGCTAGGAGCTTCCCACGAAACTGGTTGTTGCATTTGATGACTCGACAATACGAACTGCACAGGCTGGTGTTTGGAGTTCAGTTTGGGTGCATTTCTCCTTAGACCTTGGCCACGGTGGCAAAGATCGATTGCTTTTGAAGGTCACCATGGCATCAATGGTCGTCGCCCCATCTCGTAGGTTCTTGTCGCCCATGTAGCCATTGTGGCATCACAGTTGATACCATTGGTGATTCTTCCAAATGGCTGTAATCAGAGCACTCCCTTCATTCCCCACCCACAAAGGCCCAATCCGTAAACAGTCACCGAAGTCTCTTTTCCAACCACCTTAATTGCGCACATTGAACCGTTGATGTCCTGGTTGGCATCGACGCTATCCATACCAACCTGGCAACAACTTGGTTCATTTGTGTTTTTTCGCGGAGGAAAGTCTGAGGACTGCAGTTTTGCTTATTGCGTCTCTGATTAAAGGGATTTCTTGGGAGAGAATGAAATGAGGCGTAGACAGCGTGTAATGGCCAAAGACAATTACAGTGCTGGCCTCTATTAATATATATAGTCTAGGCACCTCGAGTGTGGAGCGCAGCCAATAAGATCCGATCCTTTTGCTGTGTGATCAGTGACGTCCTCCAGTCCTGAGAAAGCACTCCATGGAGCCTCACGCTGTTTCCCATCATTGATTGCAAGATAGAAGCCACTGAATGGTGCTTAAAATAGGAGCTGTGGCAAGGATCAGGTTGATTGTTGCCAGTAAATGGTCGTGTTTCCTTGACGGTCAGTTTGAGTGAGGCTTGGATCACAGAGGTGCGATCGATCGAGTCAGAGTCGAAATAATTAAAACAACTCACATGTTGCCGGCCGAGATTTGACTGCCCTCCCGCAGTTCATAGAAATTCAATGAGGGATGGCTTTCGAATCTGTATCTTCAATTAACCCTCTTGATAATAGGCTTACCTCATAGCGATCTCGATCGATTCAACACCACCAAGAGAAGTACTCTCGTCGGCCAAGCTTGGATTTCTTTCCTGTTTACCATAGGAATTCAATGAGGGAGAGAAGCCAGCGCTGCGCTAAATATAGTAATATAGACTTGATATATCGTTTAGTCCTGGCTGACTCGTGAATCGACTGCCAGGCAGTCGATCTGGCATGCGCACCGCCAGTGCTTGGCAATAGACAACTAACGCTCCTAATGTATCATTACATACTTGTACAACAACATTAGACCATGCTCGTGTCCGAGTATTACGTCTATCTTCATATATGGATGTTTGTATGGCGCCTTTTGCTGGCGCGAGGGTTGACTGACTGCCGTGCAGTCGATCCGGTCCCGTGGCATCCGGTACTGATTCTACGGAACATTTCTTTTCGACAGAAAAGAAACTTCGAAAAAAGAAAGGCGACAATGACGCCCACGATGCGCTGTTTTTGGCTCATTGTGAGCCACCATGGCGTCAAGGAGTGGTGGGAATACGTCTAGGGTGCCCGATGAGGTAGCGACCAGGCAGTCAGCTCGATCTAATGCTTCAACATTGACGAATTCAAGCCAAAGGGCACGTCGTTCAAGGTCTCGTCATGATCCACGGTCAATGGTTGAAACCCTTGAAAACAATTCCACAACGACTCCACTGGCAAGGCACAGAGGCAACGGGACACCAGCTCGCTCACCAAGGACGCCGAACACTAGTTCTACATCTGAATCCGGTGATGATCTTTCCCCTTTGGAGTTTGAAGCAGCCTATGACGCAAGGTGTCATGAGGAGAACGCTGGAGCATCTGATTCCGAGGACGAAGGAGATGAAAACATTGTTATTACTGTTACGGACTCAGCGACTGACAATATGATAGACCGACTGACAGCCCTTGAAGACAATCAAGCGGCAATTCCTGATGATGCACTGCTTCAATCAATTGATCCATCCTCGCAGAATGTGGAAATCATTGGAGCGCCAGTGGGATGGAAGATTCCCAGCGCACCTGAAGATTGGACACCGCCAGCAAGGCATAGCGCAAAGGGAGAGCCTGAATTCAAGGATGTTGATAATCCAGGTGGTTGGAGCAATTTCACCTACCGCCCCAAGTTTGAAAGCAAAGGTACCAAGAAGTATCTCTACCACTGTCTTCCAACTGGAGCCACTCCTGTGCCACCCAATGCACAGGGAAAACGCATTATCAATGGATGGGAGTTCCATTATGAGGGCTGGTCGAAAGACTTATCGTTGCCACCTTTCAGGAATGGAGCTTCTCGCGGCAATATGTTTCCAGATTCAAGACGTGGTACTTTGAGCAATGAAGTTCTGCTTCAACTAGGAATGAATGAAGACAGGATGCTTCAAGATGACAAGACACCCGACGCTTTGTTCTTCTTCCAACTGCTGCTTCCTATTTGCGACACAAAGCGAAATCAGAATGATCCAAGAATGCCTTACTATTTGGATGTTTCTAGCAACAGCAACTCTTATGCTGTGGCTGAGCTTGGATTGGGATGCGGATATGGCCACCGATTCCATGCAGTAACCATTCCGGAGCTTGTACGATGGGATGGATCTTTGGTGCAAGATGGTGTACGTGGTGGGAGCAACGGGGCTATTATCCGTCGCTTTGACACAAGAGAAGGCAATCAATCATTTGATGGCTTGATGTTTGCCGCTTTCACGAAGTCACGATGGCTGGAAATCAAGAGAATTTACAAGCTGTGCAATAACCTTCGACAACCAAAGAAGGGTCAACAAGGCTATGATCCAGCATACAAGTTCGACTTTATTTTTAAGGTCATTACACACAATGTCAACGCCATCACCGGTTCCTGTGGATTGGACATGTCTGGAGATGAAACAAGCTGGGGACATCAAGGCTTTGGCGAACCGGCTTCTGGTGTTGTGTCACAGATCCTTGGAAAACCTGGAATCTCTCGCGGTGGTCAAACTGTCATTGTCACAGATGTTGACCGAATTCGGCCTAGGGCATATGTACATCGGCACAAGCTCCATGATCAAGCTTTCTCACAGAAAGGTCCCAGCGAAGTGAAAATGATACTGGACAAGCTGGACGTCTTGATGAAAGAACAAGTCTGGAATGGAGTTCCAAGGCCTGCAATACTGACGTCCAAACCACACATCACTTGGGACAATTTCTTTAGTGGGGAAGAGATCTTCCAATACGCGGCAGAGAATGGGTATGGATTGACAATGACATGCCGGAGAGATCGACTGCCGAGAGGAGTTCCTGGGAAATTCTTTCACAAGGAAAAGACCAACTCAACAGCTCGACCGAAAGCAGCACGATTTGAACAGCCAATTTTTGCTGTCAAAGAGCATCATGGTGCTCTCATCCAGCACACTTCATTCCAATCAACCTCATCTTGCAATTTCACCAGTGTCAACGCCATTAACAGCTGCGAATTGTATGCCACAACCAAGGAGCGTGGAAGAGGAAAATTCAAGAGGAAATGGGGTATCGAAATGAACCAAGCGAGAGACTTGTATCTGCGGACGTATGGAGGCATTGACAGGCTTGATCATCTCATCCAGAACTGCGCCATCTCTTACAGGTACGCCGACATCACTTTCTTTCCCTTCTGTTAATTGTCGTCTACCCACATCAATTTCTCTTCTGTTACAGGTCTTGGAAATACTGGCATTCTCCGATGACACATGCCAAGGCAATGGCTGTTGTTGTTGCCTTCGATATCTATCAGGAGCTCTGTGAAGGGAAGCTTGACCACCGGTGGCGTCAAGAGAAGCCCGTGGACTTCTATCGCTTTCGCGAAAAGCTCGCCAAGCAGATGTTGACCTATTCACCGACCAATCACCATTATTTAGGAGACGACAAGTTCCGAGATTGCACAATGGTGCCAAAGGCAAAGCGTCCTCGCTCTGAATCCCGAAGCAGAACCCCTCCACGTTACCGTCATGATGATGGGGATATCACAACCACCTCCGGTATTGGTGTCAACACACTTGCTGATGATTCAGCAACTCGACTTTGTGGATTCATTACACCATTGATGGAACACTATGAGGCGACCCAAAAGATGGCAAATGGCAAGAAGAAACTCTCGTGTCACTTCTGTGGGAAGCTCACATATCAGTACTGCAAACTCTGTGACAAGGCTCTCCACAAATATGCACAAGATGGCGAGCAGTTTTCTTGCTTCTTCCACTGGCACAATACCGGAGCTTTTGGATTAGCAAGAGCTGATTGGCGCATCACTGGCAAGAGGCAAAAGGATTGGAAAATGCCTACCAAGATGGACTTCGAAGATAATGAAAAACAAATGAGGCGAGTCCATGAGCAGTTCAGGGCTCTTGGCAGCAACAACAAGCATGGCGACAATGAAATCAGCCAGAATGGCAACAACAGCAACAACCAAAATGATGACAACGATGATGAAGACGTTGGTGTCAACTGGAACAACGTAGTTTGACTGTGCGACAGTATTGCTGGAGTGACTGCTTGGCAGCAACTTTCTTTTTCTAGCAGTCGATTTGAGTTACCAGTTACTTGCCTACATAAATCCTAGTAATGTTTTGCACGTGGACCGAACATAGCTTCCAAGAAGTGCCGACTGCTGAGCAGTTGGTAATTGCAGCCAAGTCAAAACGATAATAGACTTACCTCGTAACTGTAGTAGTAGTATTCGTAGTGATCATCATCCACCATTGTCAAGTTGCCTGTTGGTTGTGTGTTGGTTGCCTATTGCATGGTGGTCCAGCACAGAAGTGGAAGGAGGAATGGCCAAGTTGTCGCTGTGACACAAAGACGTCCCCAGAGCTGATTTTGGTGCACTTTTCTTTTTGTAGCTTTTTCGCAGCGGCATGTGGTGCAATCTGTCTATGGTAGGGAAGCCATGGTAACAATTCACAGTGCATGAGTTAACGTGCCCATGACAGCCTGCTCAAAAGCCACCGGATGAACTCTGCAAAAAAGGCTTCTTGTACTGATTTGGTATAGGGAAGCCTTGCCAAAAAATGTTTCATCCAGCCCCCTTCAAAACCCCCAAAATTAAGTCATGAGGAAACCTCACGGACTTGCTGCCGACGTTTCCACGACTGAAAGATTCAATTCAGGAATTAAAAGCCAACAGCACTGTAATTTGCTTTGAACATCATTGTTCACAATCTGTCCCTTCTGTGAGGGCGCTTCGTTGATGCAACGATAGTTGCATGTAGACTACACTACTGCTGTGGATTCGGATCTAGCTACCGGTAGCTACCTAGCCAGCTAGAGACGACGGAGAGTCAAGAAGCATAAAGAGACCGCAATGAGAAACATCCAGGTTTGCCTGAGCGGAAATGTGGTGACCAGGCGTTATACGATAGCTGGCGTTTGTCAGGTTTGCTTGGTGTTTCAAAATCTGCCTGTAGGTACCAGGATACCGTATGCATACATGTATGTGGATACCTGGTACCTGTACCGGTACTACGGTAGCGTTTGCTCCTGCAATTATTGTTGGCATCTTTGGATCCTATCAGTGCGACATCTGTATCGGTAGTAGCCGTGGTGTTGAGTTCTTGTTAGAAATTGCTATGGCTTTAATAAGGTACGGGGTCGTAGTACATGTACATACTACGAGGAATACTAGTAAGTAAGATACATGTAATGCAGCTAGCTGGCCATGAATTCTCGTTCCACAACCACTACTACATGTAGCTAAACAGTTACTCCCTCGGGAGGTGCAAGTCCTACCATCCAGAGCAAATCCAAAGATTCTCCAATCAAGCACGCGAGGTCGACGTGGGATCAGTTGTTACTTCCTCCTCGGGATGTCGCGACGAGCGGAAGAATCCATTCTTCAACTTGAGGATTAGGCTCCTCTTTGGCCCGAACCGTTGCTTCAATGTTCGTCGCTCCTTCTTGGTCTGTGGGTATGTATTCCTCCTCAACGGTTCGGGATCATCTTGCTCTCCCATGGCAGTGGAGGTTGTCATGGGCATGGACTTGTGGTTACTCTTGGAGAGCACACTACGCCTGGAATCGGGAAGCGAGAAGAAGTCATTCTTGAGCTTGACGAGGCTAGATGGCGAAAAGTGGCGCATTGTGCTTCGCCTCCTGCTCGTTTTCGGATCTTCCACCGGATCACCAGGAGCTCCGTCAGAGAATGGTAGCGGATCCTGTTTATCTCCCTTGGTAACTGAAGACCGGAAGCTTTTGGATAAACTGCGTCTGGAATCTGCGAGGGAGAAGAAGTCTTTCTTTAGCTTTTTCAGGCTGGAGGGACCAAAATGCCGCAAGGTCGATCGCCGCCTGCCCTTTCTCTTGTGTCCTTCTTCGGCATCACCGGCCATGGCTACTTCGCCTGGTGGTTGGGGCGCAACAAGATGCGACTCATTGGGAGTATGAGCCGTCATGGTGTTCCTTTTTGGTAGATATTCTAGAAAGTATTGATGATACCTGGTACCTACCCTCTTTCTGGCGATGGGTGATGGGGTGTTGTGTGTTGGAAGAGCGTGAAAAAGCTGCGACGTGCCACCGGCTCACACCACCACCACTTGCTCCTCCCACGCGACTGTAAAACCCGAACCTGGATCCTTGAATGCTGCGTTGTACTGCCTCCCGCTTACGGTACCGGTACCGGTAGTCCGTTGGCGACCAATGCCGAATGAAGATTTAACAAATGTTTCAGTTGGATTCACAGCGTTGATTTAACACCTTCCGCGCCTCCTCCGTTCACGCGACACGGATTCATTGAATGCAGTTTTGTGTTAAGCCTTCGCTTGATGTACTGGTATGGTACCGGTACCATTGACAGTGGTCCGTTAAAAGTTCCGTTGCCTCCCGAAAATTTCCTTTGGCCTGTACGGAAATCTAATTTTACCCTGCAAAGCTGCCAATCACAGTGAAACCAAGTGCACCCACGCACCCACCAAGCTAGCAAGCATTTCGTTCAAAAAACCAAGCAGAGGTCCATCCATGATCCTAGTTTGCCTTGGAGCTTCCAAGTCATTTCGAACTAAAAACACTGTATGCCGCAACAACTTTACATTTGCGATACAATACAACACAACAACTGACTAGCTACTCTTTGGGCACTTGCCACCTCGACGAGGAAATAGCCCCTTTGACTCGTGGCATTTCTTGTTGAGTGCTGCTCGATTTGCCAGCACTCCATCCCGAAGAGCACACGAGTCCGGAAATGTCTCCTCGTAAAGGGCAACAAGTGGAAGCACTTCATCCTTGAACAGATTGTGTCGATCTTCGTGCCAAGTAGGCGAAGGGTCAACTCCTCGTTTCTTGATGTTTGCAACTCTGCGTTCAGCAAACAAGGCTTCCATCCAGTCATTGAATTGCTCGAATTCCAGGGCAAAGTAGCCATAATCAGCAAGCTTCAGGACCAGGGACAACGTTGACTCTGTCCTTTCGGCTAAATCTCGTTCAGTTTCAACCGGGAACTTTATGGCCAGCTCAAATTCTTGCTTTGGATTTGTAACCAAGGCAGCCTTCCGAAGGATAGAAAAGAAACTGGGATAGCCCCATCGGAGTTCCTTGTGTAAATCCGGGAAGTCTTCTTCTAGAATATCCAATCCATGGGTCAACGAATACTTGGCTTGGCATTTCTTGCCGCCGTACATCTCATGAACCGCGCTCTTCTCAGTTTGCAGTTGTTGATCCGTCACACCATCATGTTTGCAGTCGCGTAGCAAAGCTGCCAATGTCAAGGCCAGCCGATACCACGGCCCAGGGTCCACCTTGCCGGAGACCCCAGCGTCTCCATCCTGGATTTCCGAAAAAAGACGATTGCTCCATGCAACCACATGAGCAGCACGGCGAAAGCAGTGGTATGGATTGCTCGGACGGCGAAATGACTTGGATATTAGATCAATGAAACCAAAGAGTTGTTCGGCCAGGACGGCCTCTTGCATGGAAGGCTTGCTGTTGGAGTTGTCAAGCATGCAAAGTTGTAGAATGGGGAGAAGCGTCTCGTAGACCTTTGCCACCAACTCTGCTCTCTCAATATGATGCTTATACCAGAGGTCTGTCAAGGTCGCCCTGCACTTTTCGGACTCGAGGGGAGGAGTATCTTCGAGGCTGTCACCAATATCGGCCTGGAGATTGGTGCTGCCTTCCTTCTTTTCCTCCTCCTCTTCTGTCAAAGGAGATGTGGACAGCCCGTTCACTGTGGACGCAGTATCTGATACACTTCTTCCAAAATACTTCCTCTTCCTCCAAGTCTCCTGTTCCAGCATTTTGCCCACTTCCCTAAAAAGGGCTTGCAGAGCGACGGGGTTCGCAAATTCGTTGTGGTCGGTCGCCTCTTCAAGCCAGTACGTAAAACGCTCGCCTTTGCCCTTCATCTGCACCAAACCCCTTGGAGACAAATGGAATTGCTGATTGTCATGGGGAGAGTCGTGTACCAGACGTCCAAAGAGCTCGCTGCTGCATTGGATCTTTCCAGGAAGCCCCGTCGACTCGTGGCGGGATGTGGTGTTGATCATGTCTATGTATAGAGGAGTTGAATATCAGATTGCATGGTGCATATCAATGAATCAACAATAACAACGCGACCATGCGGTCTACCGGTACCGAACCCGCGAAGTGTAGGTTGTGCGTCTTACCTCCAAACAGAGCGTAGTGCGGACTGCGTGTGCCCACCACTCCGGCTGTACAATTACCCGTGTGAATTCCGATTCGTAGATTGATGGGTGTGGTGCAATCGACTGGTGATTTGATATGCTGGACGCACTCCATTACGGCCACTGCAAAGTTTGCAATGTTTTCGGCGTGATTTTCGTCTGGGAAGGGGAGGCCCGAGCAGCACACTAAGAAAGCGGCAGATTGGACAAAGCCAGGTGAGAATGCTATCCAACCAGTACCAAAAATATTCTTTCTTCAGTGGGCAGATGAAAGGTTCCCCGGTTCCAAAACTTACTGTAGGCGTCGCCCTGAAAGGATCATCGAGTGCAAACAGCAAGAAACCAGAAATGAGCAGACTGAACCAGTGCAAACAGACACTGCAAACGATTTTTTCAAACGTCTTTTTCCAAACACGTACGATAGTTTCAACTTTATAGAGTTTGAACTTCTCGGCCAGATAGTCCATGCAGCTGTAGAGCTGATTCAACAAATCAATGACGCTCCACGGGTCCACCTGGTCACAAATCCTTGGAAGGATGAAATTGAAAACCATCTCAGATTGTGAGAAGAAAAATATGCCCCAACTTTCGCCACTACCCGATCAACTGTCAATGATTGCTTCATACTCACGAAGTGAACCCTGTAATGCCCCGAAACAGGAATCAAACCAGACATATCCGAAGAAGTGAGTCCCCTGCATCAGCAGCGTAACTATTCAACAAAAAAAAACGACAACATCTAACTCACCAACGATATCGCTAAAGAAGAGTGTAACGTGCTCAAATTCCTTGGGTTCTACAGTGTGTCCCTTGCGCAGATCATCTGCGACGCTGACGGGAAGCATATTGTAGAGGAGCGTCTGGGAGAGTTCCTGTTCGATTTCGAGCTTTCGACTTAGCTTGTCCAACGATTGCGCTCTATCTGCTTCGTGGGTAATGTATTCCGAAAGGAAGACAGAGTCACGCTGAAAGCCATGCAAAGGTAGATCGTTCATGAAAAGGCCAAAGCTTTGCATTTCCTGTACATTTCGAATGTATGGGTTTAATGCAAACATGACGGCGGTACCTCCGACTGGGAACATGGACCCCTTGAACTCCAATGGTTGTTGGCTGGTCGCCGAGATTGCCGTCAGGAAGAAATTCTGGTCGGAAAACTTTTTCAATGCCTTCCAGTCCCAGATAGGTAGTTGAGGTCTGGTGATCTTGACATACATTTCAATGTGCTGACCCAACATCTCAAAAGGAGTGTCAAAGTCGTTCACAAGTTGCTGCTTTTTCATGAGGGATGGTAAACTATCTCCAACACTTAGAATGGTGAATTCTTTATCCACAAGCAAGTGAAAGGGGAAGATACTTTGCATTTGTTCCAGTGTCATTTGCAGACTGTCCTTATCAGCTTTCGTTGGGGCACTAATGCTCTCATCCCCGTTGTTGTTGTCGTTGTCATTTTCAGAGCCATCCAATGCAGGATTTTCATAGAGGTCTTTTCTGTGGGATGATTGCAAGCCACATTGCCGGCGCAAGGTCTTTTGCAACAGCGCAAACGGACACTGGATCTTTTTCTCTCCCTGCCCGTTTGACTGGCCAGTAATACTGACGAATCCTACACCCTGTTTCCTTGTAGGCTTCCCATCAGCCCCCATGGCCGCAATATGGCTGGTACTGGTAAGCTTCCAGCACTGAGCTGGATCGACCGCTGTGATTTTCCAAGTGGTAAAACTGGATTCTTCCTTTTCCAGCTTGGTCATTTGTATTTCCAAATCAAACTGCCAAGCCGCTACTTCCACGACAATGCCCGGTACACAACTGACCAGTGTTTCTCCCCGTAGACTGAAATAATGCAAGAGAATGCTGCTCCCTTGCTCTGGTGTTTCATCTCCGTCTTCACACCAAAATTCTGGAGCAATGAACTTGCTTTCTGGAGAACTTCCGCCTGGGTAACTCATGCGGATATGATCATGCATTCCATTAAGGTTGGATAACCACGTGCGCAGTGTGGTGCCTTGGATTTGGAGCAAAGAACTGGAAGCTCCTCTATGGATCAAGAAGGATCCAAAGAAATGGCCAAAGGGTGCCAAAATGTCATCCACTGTGACTCCCTTGAGCTCAGCACCCGCTTGCACCAGAGCCATAAAGAGCTCATCTCCGTAATAACTTCGCAGTAGGAACCCCTTTTTTTGTTTCACCTGTTCTTCGAGCCCTGCCCTTGTCATCACCTCGTCCCAGACTTCTTCGCCTCCCTGCTCTTCCGTGAAGAAGCACCCCAGAATCATAAACATTACACCGTGCATGGCTTCAACGAAAACAAACAATGGAATGCACAGCGAATTCAATAATGCAGCAGTTACAGGTCGACTTTCTTTGGAGATGAGAATGATGCCGCCGTCCCGAGGCCTGAAAAGCACGGTAAAGCTTCTTGAGCATGGAAAAGATGAGACCAACAGAACTCCGGAAGAGAAAAGAAGATTCTGGAACACTGGTTTTTCTACAGGTCATTATGACTTGATTATGACGTCAGTTTTCTTCGAATATTCGATTTCGTCTCCGGTACTTTCCCTCTTTGGCGTGGACCCCTCATTCCCTCATCCTCCATCCTCGCGATGATCCATGATCCTCCTCACCCGAGCTTCCCCACCCTGACAATAATGATTGAAGGTCTCTGCCTCGTTTTGTGCTCTTGATTGATTGATTGACTTGCTTGTGGTAAACCAAGAATGGCCCACCCACAACGAGGTGTAACATTCCGAAAATGTGACTATCTCCTGGATGTTGTGTCGAATGGATCTGAGAGTCTCGAGCCGACGGTGTTTCTGTCGGTTCTCTCGGGTGGGGATTTTTCCGAACAGCATGCCCAAGGCAGTCTGAGTCTTTCGGGGGTGACAGTTTTGGGGCGCTATGCCCTCCTTGGATTGGGCGATATGACAGCACGACTTGTGGCAGATCAGAAACTGTCCTGGGCTTGCACCAAAGCAGTATTTTGTAACAACAATCACAAGGAGTCTTCTTCTGTGTCGGCTGTTGGCACTGTCCATGGGGGTGGTCTGTGGGGATTGCCTGGGCTTCTCTTGGCCCTCAATCAAGCAGGAGCACCTGATCTGACAGTGGTCACTGGGAACGAAGAGGACGCTGGGAAAGTGGAGGAAATGACAGAACTGCTGACCATCCACAAGAAATACCCTCGTCTTCGGATTGCTTCAGTGCCACTCAATACACAGACGCCGCGCTCTTGGTGGAAAATGTACGAGGACGACTACATTGTGGTGCATGCCACTTGTCCAGTAAAATTGGAACATCTCATTTACCTGGTCACATGCCGACAGCACCAGAAAATCGACAATTACACAATGGCAGTGCTCCCCTGCATACATGCATGGTCTGTTTTCCTCGATCTGTGGCAAGAACCCTCCAACAGGGTGGTCCTGGGAGAAGATGCAAAGTGCCTTGATATACATTCTATTCTGGCGGTGGGAGAAGGAACAGCCGAGGACCTCTTTCTTTCCAACGCCCGGAAGTTGTTTCCCAATGCTCATGTCTGCTTTTGCAGGCCCAATGACAGCAGAGATCCAAGGATTTTGCTTCGGGCCAACGAAATGATCAAGTCATGGAACAAGATCTTGCCGAACAACATCATTTGGCGTGAACCAAACCAATCTTCTTGTTCTGGCTGTAGTACCGATAGCAGAGGTTCAGCAGTAGCCTCTCTGCGATGGAATTTGCAACCCTTCTCCAGCATCTTGTGTGCACAACCACCCATCTTCTTTGATAGGAGAAAACCAAGCCAACAGTCTAGTGGAACTACCAGCTTCGATCCCACAGAGACAGAAGCACAATCCACTCTAGATTTCTTTCAAAACCTTTCCGCTGTGGAAAATCAAAGCTCGACCATAGATGGGAAACCCTCGCTACCGGTAGCGGTGAATGATGAGAATGAAATCGACATTGACGACGAGAGTGATGAGGAAGCTGCTGCATCGAACGAGTCCTCAGAGACGTCTGATCGAATTGTGGAAGTAGCCGTGCAGGGAAACGGGGACGACGCCAGGGAGAATGGGTCAGTGGGACAACGTTTGACGGGATCGCCGCAAAACCCAACAAGCGCGAAAGGTCAGCACTGTCCCCACTTGCTTGTACTGGGCACTGGCTGTGCAGCACCGAGTCCGCTGAGGGGTTCCTCGGGATACGCGCTGCTCTTTCCACAGCGGTATGAAAAGCCAGCTAGTACGCCTCCCTCAGGCAACGATGGACCTAGTACAGACGACAATTTGCTATTGCTGACATCCATCGTGGAATGTGGCGAAGGTGTGCTACATATGCTACAGAGGCATCTACCGTCAATAGGTGACTCTATGAGCGACTTGGAAAATCTTTACGGTCACCTTGGGCATGTGAAATTCATTTGGATCTCGCATGCGCACTGGGATCACTATGGAGGTCTACCAGCTGTGCTTGGTGCGATTTGCCAGGCAAGAATGCAGCGCTATCGACAGAAGAACCGGCCTTTGCAAGGTCAAAAGCGAATGAAGGTTGGATCCTCTGAACTTCCTGTGTTGGTTGTAGCGCCTGTGCAAGTATTGAAATACTTGGATAGTGCTTTCCGTGGCAATGACGATATTCGATTCCACGCAAGCGTAACTGGTTTACCGTTGTATCATGGTTTCACACACGAGCAGAACGCGTTGTGGTGGCCTTTCTTGGCAAGCATCATCATTGCTGGAGGCTCACAGAATTCCTCCACGCCAATCCCCTATCGTCCATTTGCCTTTTGGGCCAATGTGCGTGTGGACCATTCTTGTTTTGGTGCGTTTGGTTTCGTCACAGGTCTCCGCGTACCTTGTCACGATCTCGGTGGAGCCTATTGTGGCTTGCCGCCTAGTCATGCTGAGACCGAAACCCCACTTGTAACATTCGCTTATAGCGGCGACACTAGGCCTTGCAAGCGCTTCGTTGACAGATGCAGATTTGATTGTGCTTTCAATCACGGGATACTCAACTATCTGTTGCATGAGGCCTCCTTTGACGATTCCGAACACTCACAAAGCGTACAGAAGAAGCACTCGTCGCTGGGAGAAGCGCTAAAAGTAGCATCCGATGCCTGTGCCCAGAAGACCATCCTGACTCATTTCTCCCAGCGCTATACAACGTATCCTCCCATGGAACTCCCGGCCGAATCCAAAGGCGTTGTCTTCGCGATGGATGGAATGCTATTTCCCTTCTCTCCTCAATAGTTGGTCGGCTCCTCTTTGGTTCCAACTGAGGGGTAATCGGTAGATTGTTTGTAAGATAAGATACCGGTATTTGCCATCTGTTATCGGAATGGATGCAAATCGATCACCCTTTTGCTCAGTAATAACGAAGTGACCTCCTCGCCGTGTTCCTCCCACGCATCGAGGATGCTTTGGGTTGTGTTGCCAAACAATTGGCCGTGTCTCAACCCAAAGACACCCGTTCTATCTAGCTTCTGGGCTAACGGGAGCATATAGTTTCGGAGAAACCCTGTTTGACCCACGAACCAACCAGAGGAGGGGTCAAACCCACGCCCTGACTTGTTTGCTTCGTGAAGCTCCCAGTAGAGCTTGTGGGACCACTTCAACATGTGATCCCATCCTTGCAGATTGTGAGCTACATCACAGCAGAGGAGCATGGTTTCCAGCACCACCGTGGCTCTCAATTCATCTGGTTGGTCAAATTCTTCCAGATGATATGTTCGTTTCCCCCGTGGTTCGTTTTCGAAAGAAGCGGCAGAGCAAATCGACCCTTTTCGAGAATAGTTCTCAATGGTTTCTCCGCCCAAATCGACTGAACGCATAATACCAAGTCTGTGTCGATACCGTTTGGCATTGAGGTCGCCGGTTGTCTTGGCAGAAGCTGCAGAGAGTCTTCGTTGCAATCGCTTCATCATATCATCACCGGTCGACATGGACGCCCTTCGCATGTTTCCTCGCATCATTGATGAATATCCGTCCGACACGTTGGTTGTGCTGCCTCTTCGACTGGTTCGCATAGACCTGGACCGCAGTGCCGCAATGGGTTGTGATGTTAACGGATAAGTCCCTTCGGAATAAGCAGACTGATGACTGCCTCCTCCGGCACTGGCACCCCCGTTTGTCTCCTTTGTATCCATTGTTGCAGGAGAGTATCCCAAGTCTTGACTTGACATGACCATGTCTAGTCGCTGATTGTTGTTGTTGTTATTATTGTTGTCCTCGCCGTCGTGTTCACTTGGATCGCTGTTGCGGCGTTCCTTGTCAGACTCGTCAATTTTCTGCAGCAATTGGGATACAATGGTGGAATCGGGAGTGCAGGAGCGGTAGTGACTTCCATCCGCATTATGATTATTATTATGATTGCTGTTGGGGTCGATGTCTTCAAAAGCTTCATCCCGATCGGACGATTCCGACAAGGATGCTTCATCTCCCAAAGCATTGTTGAGCAGATTGTATTCGACAGTGATATCGGAGAACAAGGATCCGATGCTGCGTCGCCTGGACTCTCGCACGGTACTACTACTATTGTTTTGGCGGGGTAGTGTGATTTCGGTAATGGCGGATTCTCTTCGGTCTCGTTGTTGTTGTTGTTGTTCCGTCAACAAGTGTGCCTGTTCATCTCCAAATGCGGCCTTCCATTTGTCCTTTGTGATTTGCATTCGTTCTGGATTGGCAATGTCTGTGGCTAGAACCAGATTGACGACCGTTTTTCGAAAGCCAGCATAGACTTGTCGGTTTGGAAAGATGAGTTTTCGATAGTTTGCGAATTCTGGTTGTAAGAACTCGGTAAATCCAATGGTGAGAGACTGCTGTTCCAGAGCCGACGAATCATTGTACAGGATGGAGATAGGGTCGTCTTCTAGAGCCAATTGTCGATTGGAAATGCCTGCATGCTGCACATCATGAATGAGTGCCGCAAAGACAAGTGTGAATTGCAAGTATGTGTCTCGTCTCAAGCCAAATGTTCTACATGATAATGTACTACTGCTGTGAGGTGTTGGTGCTGTCGAGTGTTGGTGCTGAGGTTGTCGTCTGTGGTTGTGTCCATTGGTGGTGGTCCGTGTGTTGTTTCCGTTGGTGTTGTGTCTTTCGTGTCCATTGTCTTGATGAGCAGGATTGATCATCATATCTAGCAGCTTGTTGGCCGATATGGTGACATGATATGCGTGTTCCCTGTTGTGATACCAATTGCGACTGTACCCCGACAGTATTCTCTTGACGTAGAGTCTGAGTTCTTGTACAATTTGTGGTGTGAGAGTTTCCGGCCACTTGTTGTCATTGAGTAGAATGGATCGACAGATTGTCGTAGTGGAAAAGTCGTCATAGTCATCGAGCGTGGAGAGAAGGGCTACCGTCCGTATGGCCATGAGGGATACAATGCGTTCGGTGATGACATCAATGTCACTGGAAGGAGCCACTTGTGGATCTTTGCTAAAGCCAAGCTTGTCCCATTCTTGAGATGTGAGGGCCAGGGCTTGAGCCGCGTGCTCTCGTGTCCACTTATTCATGTCCAATGTCTCGTCCGACGGGGCTTTCGCCACACCAAGCTCTCATTCATCAAGAAACTTGAAAATCTCTTTATGCATGGATCCCCATATGGTGCCAATCACTTCTCAATTCCTCAATGTACCGTGCCTGTTTGCCTTTCTTTCTATCTCTCTTTCACTCTCTGTCTGTCTTTCTCTCTTTCTCTCTTTCTCTCTCTCTCTCGCTCTCTCAACGGTAGCTAGTAGGGTATCACCTTCTCTTACAATTGGCACAGTCAACTGTTGGGTCCCATCAGCCAAGGTGATAGAGTTTGCGCCAATCCAATCAATGCAATGAGCTGTTTGTGGCCTCGGCCTCGATCGATGATCCAAAGTCCAAAGCCACAGCAATTGAGGTCCCCGCTTTTATTAACTAAACGCGAACCCAACCATCCACCCACGCAGTCCCGAATTGAAGCATTATTGAAACAGTTTGTTATATCCTTTGTGATTCCTTCAAATCCTGAGAATGAGTTCTTTTTTACAATGACTGTGACCGGTGCCCCCACGTGCCATTCAGGAAGAGAACACTCTATTGTCTGACCACCGTTGCTTTTAGCGCCGCGATCCACACATTCTCACCTTTCAAAGAGAGGAGATCCATGGAATAATAAAGCAGCCGATTTCCCTTTCAGCAGCAACCACCACCATACCTCACCCACTGTGTACAGACCTTTATCAATCCTTCCTTCGTCCCTTCGTCCGTGAGTTAGTTAGTCGTCTTGTTACTCAGTAAATCAAAGCCAAGTAATCAAGTCAAGTGAATATTATGGACTCGTCGCCTCCTTTGGCTGCCTTGGCGTTGGCCATTACCACTCAAGATTGGACGGCCCTGGGTTTGGGCGATGATCCCAATATCGCGGCCACCTTGGACTTTGATGTGACCGTGGAACGGTTGACAGCGCTCTTGTTGGTCCGAATTGTGGCAGTGGTGTCACCGCACGGGAAATACCGAGATCTCTCGACGACTACTATTTGTCGTGAAGCACTCTTGAAGAATGAAGCGTCCTGGGGAGATCCCATTACCGAGACTGTCATTCAGCAACTGCGAGACTACGTCTCCTCCATCTTGGCCACTTATGCTCACCAAGATCAAACACCCTATCATTCGCAAGCCCATGCCTATCATGTCACCATCAGCATGAACAAAATGTTGGATTTGATGCTCAATTCCGATATTCAAGGAGATCGCCTCCATACTACGTTTGGACTCCGACACGATCCTCTCATGCATTTGGTACTCATCTTTTCCGCACTCATTCATGATGCCGAACATCGAGGAATTCCCAATCGACAACTCGTCATTCAAGATGATCCACTCGCCATTCTATACAATGATCAATCCATTGCTGAAAATAGATCCCTCTTTCTGGGATTCTCCGAATTACTCAAAGAGCAATACAAACCACTACGAGATGCCATGTTTGTCTCCACGGAAGAATACAGACGATTCCGAAAGGCATCGGTCAATCTGATACTCACTACCGACATTGCATCGCCCGAACGAACACAAGTCGGAAAGAGCAAATGGAAAGAAGCCTTTGGAGATCCCTTTGAAACCGTCGAACGCAAGGTACGCAACGAAATGAAACGACGACAATCCATGAGCAGTGCCACCAGTCCAGGCATGCTCAAATTTGGAAGACGCACGTCCGCTGGTTCCATGTACTCGGAACTCACCACACCTGAATTTAGAGAAGGCGAGGCAGAAGATGGAGAAGAAGTCAGTCCTTCGATTACACCCGATTCCTCCTATAATGGAGATGATTACGATAGCATCGATGACGATTATTCACAAGATGGAATGATCGTATCCAGTAAACCATTCTCCAATGTCATTTCCAGTTCACACTTGAATTCCAACAAACAGCAACAACAGCACATAATGCCACGGAACGAACCCGGTAGCGGAAAATTGGGAGCGGCACAGCTGGGGTATGAACCCGATACACCATCCAACAATATTGATCTGGAATACGGTGATGATACTAATCAAAATAATAAGGGAGGATCCAACTCCAGTTTGGGGGGGACCAATGGCAACCAACATCCTATTGCGCCGCCACAACCACATCAGCACCAGCATCATAATCATCCACAACAACGAAGTCCCACGGGAAGAGTTACGCCGATACGAGGCATGTCGGCAAAAAATAAAAAGGCACTCCCCAATCCCATGGCGTCACTCCGAAATCATGGTGGCTCTGATTTCAAACGAGAAGCCGTACGCAACATGTCCATGAGCGATTTCAAGCGCGACGAACAAGGATTGCACCATACCAGTGAACACGTCGTCATGTCCAAACAAATGGCCAAATTTCAACGACGATTCTCCACATCGGTCGTACACCAGGGGAATGCACAACAAAACACCAACAGTAAAAAATACAAGTATCGATTGGGTATTCTCCGGGCAGTCGATTTGTCCGGGGAAGCCATTGAAACTTACTCGAGAGGATCGGGAACCGGTGCCATGTCCACGGCGTCGCTCAAGACCCCTTCGGTGCGGTCGCCACCGGGAACCGTCGTCGGTGCCATTGCCGATGAAGTGGACGAGTTGAAAGTTACAGTGGTCATGGAACAACTCATGACGGCATGTGATGTCGCACACAACCTGCAATCCTGGGAACACATGGTCAAGTGGTCCAACCAACTCTTTCTAGAGCTCAAAAAGGCACACAAAGAGGGACGAGGTGGGGATCCAAAGAATAACTGGTTTGAAAATCAGATTGGATTTTTGGAAAGTTACCTGTTGCCACTGGCACGGCGATTGGAGGATACAGGGGTTTTTGGTGATGTCATTGGACCTGTTTTTGCACGTATTGTAGAAGCCAATCGGGATAAATGGCTGACAGATGGATTGAGCGTCACATCTGACATTATTTTGGAAGGAGGGAGGAAGTATCCAGTGGAGGGAGACGTTACTGCAGCGGCGACGTAGAGATGCCACGCGGACATTTTTGCTTTGGTGCGATGGTCGGTTCCAATTGAACGCATCTCGCGATCCTTGCCTACTGGCGGCGTCGCCCTAGCCCATGTGCTCGCCCGGGGTTTCTCGAATCCGCGATCTTCCGCTTCAGCAAGTGCCTGGACATGCCACGCTGAAAGGAACCTGTCGTAGAACTTAGCTCATGGGTAGGTGTCTAGCTAGTTCTCGGTCATGTTACTTGGTATCGATAGCAAAGTAGAAAGTTCTCTCGTCGTCGAGTCCAAATCTCTTTTTTGTTGAAGAAGAGCACACTGCTTCACTTGGTGCCTACGACTGTAACCTCGGTTAGTCCCACTCGGGGGGGTCTTCAAAGCATTCCATCTTTATGTCTGAGTAGCACTCGAGGCCCTTCACCCTGTGACTGCTGCACCGGCTTCGAGTAGAGGCTGCACCCAATATTGCTGCTGCTCCCGTCTGCAGATGGTGTGGTCATTGCAGCAAATCCACCAGCTAGTTCTTGCCTTCTAGCTAGCTAGCCATACAGTGGGGCGTGCGGTGTCGGGGCCAGGGACCACAACATCGAGGTAGCCTTGGTTAGGTCCAAGGCCCGGCAATACCTGCTGGGGGCGAAGAACGACGTCTTTCTCCCTGCGAATCCTAACTTCGGCCAGCCAACTACAGTGGATTACGATTTGCAGTATTATTAGCAGCGTATCTTAATCTTAGACCATGCAAAGTGGGAGGGATTGAATGTATAAATGTTCTCCTTGCCAACAGTATTTACCATTCGGCTTCGTATTGGGCGACACGACGAAATTCACCCCCATCACTGTGAGCAGCAACATGACCGTTCCAACTCTTACAGGATGCTCGGGGCGGAGTAGTGCACCCGTCAAAAGGCTTGCGACAAGCCCACCGAACATAGTGTGGCAACCTCCTAGTCATTTGATGGTAGAAGACTCCCACGGAATGACTCAAGGCGAAAAGAGTCGTCAGGACATAGCTGAGCAATGCCAGAAACTCCACAAGGATGCTATCCAACACCAATAACAGCAAGTCCAATCCTCGAAAGAGAATCATCAATGATCCTGGTAGTATATAGAGTGGGGCAGTGCAGAGACGGAACCTTGGCAGCACATAACAGATGTTGGCACAGATCGCTGCAAACAAATAGAGAACGGTAGATACCAGCTGAAGGGACATAGCCACTGCAGTGGCACTGAGGAGGAGGGAAAAGCCTAGGATGATGGGAATGAGACCTCCATGCGCGGGGTAGTGTGTGGGTGTAGCAGGAGTCGGTTGCTTCTTGGAGGGTCGTTGTTCCCGAAGCTGCTCGGGAGTCTGGGTCTCATTTGTGGCAACTGTGTGCTCTTCAATAACGGATGCCACAGTGGTTCCACCAGTTGTGGATGATGAACCATACCACGCGGCAGCCTGCGCTTCGGCAAAGACAGTGGCCCATGGATTCCCTGGGATCATAAAACGAGGATCGATTGTCACTTCCGCATTCTCGGGATGCAAAGTAGCAATCCAGGTGATGTATGAAGCATCGGGATTTTGATCAAGATACGAGTCTAGATGGTCTCGAATCAATGTCACTCCTTGTTCACGAGCTTCGGCAGCGGCAGCTTCAGCAAGAGCGTCATCGCTGGTAAGCCCATTCTGATTTTGGCCAGTCGCGAGAGAGGCAGCAATTGCGGCACCCATTTCATCTTGGTAAGGAGCGGAAGGAGTCACCAATTCCACTGGTTCTCCGTCAGGTGCAGCCACATAGCTGTAGACTTCTTCCTCTCGTCGGTCGGGTTCTACAAAGGGGCTCTTGTTCAGTGTCATGGCATCAGATTGCTCTTGTTGTGATGTTGTGGCTTCTTTATTGATGCGAGAGGACGAGTTCCGCAGTGGCCTTTCTGAGTATTGTACGATGTAGTATCCCTGGCTGAAGGCAATGGCTGGTGGGAATGAAGTTAAGTCGTGTTGAGATTTGAAAGATCCAATTGGCCACTTCGCTGGCTTGTATTCAGACTCAACCGCAATGTAAACAGAAGTACCGGTGGCGGTACTCTAGAGTACCGGTACCAGGTAGCCAGCTCAAACAAGGAGCATTATGCCATAGTTCACAAAGGTGACGGCGGGGTCCGGAGTTTTGCATGGGTTGGGGCAGCCGGGGCTGCAACAACAAGGGCAACAACAAGGGCAGCAACAATACCGCTGTCGGTAACAACGGATTTGTTCAACCGCCACAAGAAGCACCTGTATCAGTGATTGCAAAGAAGGCAAGGTTTCTGAGAAAGAGCTCTTCAAGATTCTGTTCTCGTGGAAATTTGAAGGGGCAAATGCACCTTCAGTGGTAGTCAGTGCAAACTTGAGATCATCAACCATGGAAGGATATCACAATGTTACCAAAGAGTTAGAGTTGACTTAGCATGTTGGCTTTGGTAAGACGAATTGTCAAAGACAGCTCAGTCCGTCCATCAGGAGTGGTCCCGGTCCCCGCCGACAGGTTCTAGTCCTTCCCAACAGGTTCTTGGGTGTCTATAGGTTCGAAAAGCAGTCTCTATTGGCAGAAAGAAAACTGATGCAACACCTACATGTACTGGTAGACACTACCGGTACCAGGTACCAGTACCGGTACGAGTAGATCGAACGATGCCTCCGGGTCATCCACGCTTTGCAGACCGTGGTTTCGGAGGTTGTTGAAGTCGCGCGCTCATCGCGCAATTTCGATACCACTTACTAAAATCCGCTCCTCAGCCTCAGAAGCAATTGCCGCAGCGCCCATGCAGCCCAAACCACAGCTGCTCTCCTTGTCAGGTTTGACAGAAAGCACACCCAGGGCCACCCACGTCTGTTGCTATCGTCCGGTTGTCAAGACAGTTGTGTTATCCACTTATTCCAACGATCAGGTGAGTAAAACCATGGTGGTTACGTTGCGGAGGCAGCAGAAGAGATCGAGAACGACGGGGTATCCCTCGTTGTCGGACTGGCGACCCTTTGTTGGTAGCAACATGCCAACAGCCAGGCCAGCAAACGGCGACACCCCCATCGCGTGTGTTTATGCTGTCGGCAGTGAAAGGTCATGACGTCCTGATTTGTCTTTCATGACGGATGCTGCTGGATAGTGGTCTTTCCTTTTCGATGGCGGAGGTACCCTGGCGGGCTGCGGGACGAGCAGGATGCTGGGAACGTCAACGCATCTTTTCTGATAGTTGCGTTTTGTTGGGCTGCGAGCTGATGCGTTGTCCTTGTTATCAAATGGATTAATCGGAATCCTTTTCTCACTCTGCGATCCCTTGTTTGGCTTCTTTCAGTTGTAATTCCCCCTTTCCGCTACTAGCCTTAGAAACGCCAACATGCCTGCTGATCTTCTACACCCCGACGCAGAAACTGAAGCCCGCACACACAAGCTGAAAAGACTTGTGCAGAGCCCAAATTCATTCTTCATGGATATCAAGTGCCCTGGGTGCTTTCAAATTACCACAGTCTTTTCACATGCTCAAACTGTAGTTAAATGTGTGGGCTGTGATATTATGCTTTGCCAACCTACCGGTGGTAAGGCTCGTTTGACAGAGGGATGCTCCTACCGAAAGAAGGTTGATTAAAGACCTCTAAAGAAATTCAAACAAATGCCTACCAACTCACAAAGCAGAACTTATCTACTCTAGACTAATAGCACTACTTAGGGCTCAATTGCTCTTGGTCTACCAACAAGATCGAAACCTTTCTTTAGGTGGTGTGTACTAGCTAACAGTGATCCCGTAGCTGACGGTCGACCTTATCCGCACAAGAGTTGCGTTATCAAATGCTTGCAGAAGGAATTCTTCAATCGATGTGGGCCCATCGGGCAGCTTTTCACGTCTTCATCGGGCGGAGCTAAAAACCACCGAGGAAAGATGAAAAAGTTACGGGTTGTGAAGTGCGTTTATTAGGAGACGAGAAACACTGCCTTTCTACCTTCATCAACACTGATTTGCGAAGCACTCTGTCAATGTGCCAACCAATCGGGGCTTCTTTACCGGTATCATGCGTACACGCCGCCAACTCTGCATGGCAGTAGAAGCAAGGAGCCGATTAGTGCTGCCTACCGTACGGCAAACAAGGATATATTTCTCCCTTTTCCTGGGGGGGACTCCCAAGCTGCGACAAGTACATACCGGTACCCTCTCAACTGCAACAGATTTTAGAGCAGAAAGCTAGCCACTGGCTTGTAGCCGAGCCCTTTTGAAACGACTCGACTCGACTCGACTCCACTGAACCATAATGCTACTAGAAGGGAGGATGCTTCGCACTTCGCACCAAGGTTGGTCAGGTCGTTTTCTTTGCTATTTCATAGAAAAGAGAGCCTCAACTCGACCTTGTACCGTACCAGTAAGTGTTGCTAAGCAGCTCTGCCAGCTCTAACCTCATTTTTGGCGACGATTAGGGTTGGAAGTAAGTTTTTAATGGTTGTCCAACAATGACAAAGCCACGCAATCCCGCGCTGCCGCCTTGGATACCGGTGGTATCAGTACGGAACATCGCACATACAGCTGACACCACCAGCCAGCGATGATGGCGACGGGACGCACATCAAATTTATTGCATTCTGGATGTCATTATAAGAGACAACTATTAGTGGTATCAGTAGGTCAAACTTTTTTCTGAGTTTGTGCCATTGTCTAAAGGTCTCGGTGTAGGATATTGGATTTCAAGGCCAGGCTGAAGCGAAGAGGGTAGCATTGGAGTTCTTTCTTATTTTAACTAAATGGATCCAACATGTCTTCGGCTCGCTACGGTTCCTCGGAGCTACCTCCCCCTCCACCGCCTATGGGCCCTCCTGGATCGACGTCATCTATCGAGAGCCCCGGGCCTTCTCATCACACTTGGAATTCCCTCATGTCGGATATCACAATGAGTGAAGATGAAGAAGGACACAATCATCAGCACCAGAGCAATCATAGAAACTACCGTCCATCTGAAGCAACGGAGGACAGTGCTGCTTCACTATTGGAATATTCTCAATCCAGCGAGGAGGCATACACTCATAAACGCGAGGGGACATCCAGCAGCAGTCTCTTGGGTTCTGCATTATCGGGAGGTACCTCCAATTTTCGATTTCGAGATGATCTCACCAGTTCCAGTCGAGTGGTACGTCTCCCTTCGCAAGGAGAAGATAATAATAAAGGCAACCGTCCACACCAATATCAGCAGCAGCAAATGCAAGCCGTGGAAGAAGGGACCTCGCTGCTTCCCACGGAAAAGTTATCATCCGACAATAATCATCAACGACGGCATAGAAAACATCCTCCTCATCATCATAAACAACGTGGAGGAGGAGCTCCAGTCAATCGGTCAACTTTCCTTTCAACGCCCAACCGATGGGTAGCACAATTAGCATATTCCTTTCGAACCCCACCAGCACCCAAGCAAAGAAAACAAGCCATGAATATTGATGAAGCTGCTGGAGAGTTTCAACAACGTGGCAGCGAAGCCAGTGCACACACTGCCACCAAATCCAAAGGAAGCAAAAAGGGTACCGGTAGCAGAAGAAAGGTGGCTGTTCATAAAGGTCAAGGCGAACATCATCATGTGGCTGTACACTTAAACAAGTCAGAAGCCAGTCCCTTGTTGCCGCTCAAGGAAGACGAAGAAGTTTTCAACAACCAAACATTCCCCAAAAAACAATATCATCACCGCCACAATGTGCAGCATGGACACCACAAACTATTTGCTTCCAATCATGTTCACAGGCATCCGTATGACTACATCTCCATGGCGGTGGCTTTCCTCAAAGATTACGAAGCAGCCCGCCCTCCCACATTGGCGCCCAATATCTCCATAATCACTCCGTGGCACATGGGCCTTTATAGACTCAAGTATTCGACACTCTACTCGCTATTGATTGCATCCGCAACAGTCGCGCTGTTTTTGTCCAGTGCCTTGGAAGGACCTTCTCCAACCGATTCCAACATTCGCATGCATACACTCAGTGGATTAAACATTTATGCCTTGGTCATTTTTGGTACCGACATGTGGATACGATGTCAGTTTCTCAAGGCGCAACGTGCCGCTCGAAAAGTCAAATCAAGCAACAATGGATCTTCCGGTTCCAGGCATCAAATGATGAGGGGTCTGCCTCCCATTCAAACTAGAACGAGCCAAGCCAGTCTCCTGATGCGGCCCTTGTGCTTGTTTGGATTGTTCTTGGGATTGGAGAACTTGGGGTGGCTAATCGCACGGCCAGATAGAACCTTTGTGGTCTTGTATTCGAGTATTTGGAAGCCGATTGTGCTGTATTACATCTCTTCCCAAGCACGGCACGCCATGGAAGCCCTCCTTCGGATTGCCCGCATTGTGACCAAAGTGCTGTTCATTGAATTGGTGCTGATTCTGAGCTTTGCAGCTGTAGCTGTGAGACTATTTGGAAGCGACTTTGAATCCTTTCGCCATCTTTCCGTGGCGTGGCTTTCTCTCTTCAAGCGTAAGTTTGTTGTCGGACACGTCGTAACGTAGGCAATGCTGCAATCTGTTGAGCCTGACTCGCATGATGTACTCCGTCATTCTGTTTCTCTCTCCCCCAGTGTCCACTACGGTTGTCAACCCAAGCATATGGATGCCAATGTGAGTCGATTCGATTCTGATTCCGCCGGTCAGATCTTGATCTAGTTGAAAAAGGAATCAACGTGGCTCATTTCATTCTCGCGTTCTGAATTCAACAGGTACCAATCGACGCGATGGTCTGCCATCTACTTTGTATTGTTTATTATTGTCACATTGTTCTACATGCATTCGCTCGTGTTATCAGTGGTGTTCCAGACCTACATCCAAGCCGCTTCGGAAATCCACGACCGTTCGGTAACAGATAGAGAGAATGCACTTCAACTGGCCTACACCGCCCTTACGAAGCAACATCAACAGGATGCGAGAAAGCGAAAGGGCGCTTTGCAAAAGTCACAGACAGAAGATTCCCAGCTTTCACAGCAACCTGGAATTCCAATGTACCTAGTTCGGGAGGCCTTGGAAAGTTTACGGCCACACTACAGCACACCGAAAATCAATGCATTGGTGGAAATGTTCGATACGGCCAATGTCAGCGACGTCGACTATTCAACATTTCGGACTAAGATTCGGCAGGCTTTGAGCGCAAGAATCCGCACAGTCCGCATTGCTTCACCCTTGGCCGTGTCGATCGAACTGTTGGCAGTTGTAGTTGCAGGGGTCAATTTTGTTTACGTGATATTGCTCACCTCGGATTTCAGTGCTCAATGGTTTGACGCCATTGAACTTGAATTGGGGGCAGTTATCACCGTTGCAGGCCTTGCGGAGTTACTGATGAGGGCAAATCCATTAAGACTGCCAAACTTCACACCTTTGAAAAGGTTTAATTCGGCCTTCGACGGCCTCGCCATCGTCGCAGGCTTGATATCATCTGTTGGTTCGTACAGTACCAATAATAGTCTGGTGCTCTCTCAATTGTGATGCCGTTCTCAACTTGTTGCCTTCCTTTTCTCTCGACAGGAGTTGGGCTTGCCTTTGTCGACCGTTCTGAAGCGCTTGAATATATTTTGATGGGTCGCGCGATGGACATGGTTCGAGTCATGCGTTTCTTTCGAATCTTTCGAGACGTTGTCCGCCGCAGTGCAGATGTCCTCCCTGCCATGAGTGGCCCCGTTACCCTTGTGTTGACTATGCTCCATATCTTTGTGTATATTGGAATGGCCTTTTGGGGCGGAGCTATTGAAATCGGGGAGCACGGAGATCAGATCACACCGCTTTATGACTTGAACAACTTCAATTCGTATCACGAGGGTTTGGTAACGATGTGAGTCCAGAGCTACGCACGGCTGTACATGCTGACCTTCTGTGGGTATACTCATTCCCCTCATTGCAACTTTCAGGTTCCAAATCATGGTTGTCAATGACTGGCACGCTATCGCGGAGGTGTTCTTGTACGCGAAACGATGCGCAAGTCCACGGATTGTTTACCCCTTCTTTGTCATCGGAAACCTGGTTGGAGTCAGCATCCTTTTGAACGTGATCACTGCTTTTTTCGTCGAAGGTAAGCCACCGAACTTGTTACCGCGATGCAGGCCTAGCTAGACCCACTCGAATCGCCACTAACGTATTTGTGACACAGCTTTTGTGACCAAGCTGAGTGGCCATGATCGCAACGTGGAACGAGCACCACAATCGGCGAGAGATTTTAGCATCAGAACGTCCGAGAACTCAACCTTTCGACGAATCTCATCGTCTCACAACCTGTCGTCTCACAACCTCTCATCGTTGGGCGGAGAAGACTACGATGCAGCCCACGACGCTGACTCGGAGGGTAGCTCTGATAGTTCTGAGCTGTTTGAGTTTGACGTTTACGAGAGAGAAGGATATGATAGGATCATCCAGACTGTTTCCGGTGTCGACTCTAGGGATGATTTTGCACGCCAAGTTGCGAGCCATTTCGAGTTGTTCGAGGGTCTCACACCTGGCCGGTAAGTGGCTTGATTCATGTATTCTGTACGAGGAACACCAGGCTTCCTTTGAATGGTGCTAACCGAGTACACAACGTCTACTTCCAACAGTGAACGGGTTGGTTATCTAGTTTGCTGCCAACAAACGTTGAATCGGTACGGAAATCGTCGGTTTGAAACTGATGCCGCAGATTTTGTGGCAAAGATGGAATTGCACGCCTTGGTCAGCAACATGCACGGGGAGTTGTTAGTGCTTTCGTCAAGAGAAACGTTCGACCACCGCTCTCTGGTCCGCATGATACCTCATCGTACGGATCCGTCTAGGAAACTTGAAGTGTCTGCAACCATTCTCCGGCGTCATCCCGCACTGTCGCTCTTTGCATCGAGGGTTATCAGTGGAGACTAAGAGAGTCCCTGACCCGACTTTATGGCTGCCTTTTTGTGAACGGTAGAAATTGTAACAAAGTTGTTCTATTTGTAGTCGTATTACCAAGTTTCCTGTCCATGTTGTTAGATAGGCAAGCAAGCTGGTTGCCTCTACTAGATGTACGGAGGAGTGCCAATGGCATTGACACGATCAGATAGAACATATTTCCATATGAAGCTGCTTTGAAGTTGCTGCACAGCTAACAAAAGAAAGCTCCGGACCACCGGTACCAGTACCATACCGGTACGGTACATGTAGCTTGCCAAAGAACAAGCGCACTGTGACGGTCGCGGGATCGATCGAA
>CAICTM010000894.1:0-43533 GCA_903772945.1 Seminavis robusta | reverse complement strand
AAGCCCTGGGCTCCTGGACTTTTCGTTTGACCTGATGGCCATCTTTTCGGGAAAGATTGTACCCAAAACCATTGGCGAGGAAAGCAACTTTTTCGCGTGGACCATTCCCATCATGGACTCCTTTTCCGCTCGTTTGGAAGGCGACACTGATGATGACACTACGGTGGTTCTTGGTACTCTTTGCTCCTTAATGAAAGCCTTGGCACAGCTCCTAGTTGGTCACCCCGAAAACTGGGAACGGTTGATGCACGTGGGTGGCTTGGGAGCCATTGCCCGTGTCATGCGAGCATCTCCGGTCGTCTCGGACTTTTCGGACATTCAGGAACATGGGTGTGACTTGCTGGCTTGTCTGATCCAAGGAAACGATGCCGCCCTGATGGAGTTGTTACGGCCTCCTGAAAATGACTCTAGTAGGCTCACGATGGATCACATCCAAGGACTGGCTCGTTCCAATGTTGACAGCATCCGGGAGAAATTTGAATCGTCGTTGCTCCCCGAGCTGTGCAAGCAAGTGATGGTTGTCATGAAACGCACCAGCCGGGACGATGACATACAGGTCATGGGCTGTGACATGTTGGTATGGTTGATTTCGACAAAGCCAGCAACGGTGGCTCCATTAGTGTGGGACGACGACGCCGGTATGATGAATCACTTGACGCAGTTGTGTCTTTTCGTTGACGACAATTCAACACTCCTGCTGCCAAAATGCCAAGCAGTGTTGAGAGTCCTGTTTGAACAAGATGGCGAAACGGTGTGTAACAAAATGTTCCAGGCAGCCTATGAAGTTGGCTCTCCAGATTCCAATCCTGCGTATAGCTTTGTGACGACACTGCGAGCGTCCCGAGGAATCGCAAAAATCGAGTAATCACATGGCCCCCCGCGTCCATTGCGGAATGTATGATGGCGACACGCGCCGTCGACAATCTGCAACCCGTGTTCTGAAAAAAAGGGTGTGGTACTATTCATCGTACGACATGTAACTGAATAATAATAGATGTTTCGTTTATTATGCATTATGGATCGTTGTTGTTTTAGTATTCTTAGCAATTGCTAGCTAGCTAATGTATATTGATATTCTAAAATGACACTACTAGAACCGTCGCCCTCTCTTTCACCAAAGTGCCACAATATCATCGTCCAACAATAGTAGCTGTGGACTGGCTCCTTGAACAGATGGTTGTTGTTGTTGCTTTTGTCGTCGAGATTGTTGCTGCTGACATGCCAGATGAATGAGTGAGGGTTGTTGCCGGAGTAGATAATACAAGGCACTCACCGTGCCCCGTTTTTTCTTTTTGTGTTGTGTTTGCCAAGACGGCGAATGGTAAATGTATCCGTAAAAATCTTCCTCGAGATCATCATCATCGTCGTCGTCATCATCAACATCTGGCGGATGGAGTGCCTCGTCCACTGCTTGCGCCGCCTGCAGACACGGCAGCACGAGATGTGGTGGAATGGCTTCGTCGAGTGATCGTAACAGAGTCCGGAATCCTTGTTGATTCAATAGGGGTTGTCGATTGAGTTGGAGAAAGAATTGCAATTTGCGTTGGCGGTTGTCATTATTGTTGTGGTGGTTGCATTCCGGATGCGTAAGAACCAATTCTTCCAATGTGGTATTGTCGTGTTCCAAGACTTGCAAAAAAGGAACATAATGGTGAGTTTGGTCGTCGGGAATGACGCCTCGTAAACACAATTTTTGGAGACAAGTATTGTGCTTGAGTGCTTCCGTCAAACGCAATGGTGGTGACGCCGAGTTGGTTTGTGTCGTTGTGGTCGTCCAACAAGGAGTAGCAAACGTGACATCGATTCGTTTCAAGGATGATTGGTGCAGGACGGCGGCCATGGTGGTGGCCCAGTCATTATTATTGTTACTGTCGTTCGATTGCACATGATCCAATTGTATTTCTTGTAGCTCCTGTTGACAGCGTAGAATCGTGTCCAATTCTTGCGTCGTCAAGGAAATGCGTCGGCCTAGAACCAGTGACTGTAAATTGGAGTTGGAGGTTGTTGTCAACAGCATGGCCTCGAGTGCTTGTTTGGAAATGGTGGATCGATGTCGCATGGCCAATTCGACGTGTTGACAATGTCCTAGCCCCTGGATGATAGGATCCAGTGTCGTGTGGGGTGTGTTATTGTTGGCCAGTACGAGTCGTAAACTGGTCATTTGGACTTTTTGGAGGCGTGTGGATTGTTCGAGTGCTTTTGTGAACAGTGTCAATTGGTCTTGGTCTTGTGATTGTGATGTCGATGCCACCAAGTCAATGTACTGACACGACAAAGTCTCCAAATTGGTTTGGACTTGTAACAACCGTGTCAATGCGGCCACGGAAAAGGCTTCGGCATCTTCACTTCCCTGTAATGTCAATTGCGTCAAATGAGGCAAACTGCCGACGGCGTCAAACAACATCATGATGGGACCACTCGAACTGCTATCCACAGTACTCAGCGTGAGTGTCTGTAGAAACGACCCACAAATCGAGACTTGTTCGAGCGTCGTATTTTGTCTTAAGGCATCGCTCAGTGCTTGAATGCAAACCGTGTCTTCTACACCCACCAATCGCAACGATTTCAATGTCGAATGCTCTTGTTGGAGCCGATAAATCACACTCGATTTGCCACTTCCGCCTGTACTAGTAGTGCAGAAAATCAAACTTTTTTGCAGTAGCAGAGGCAAGTGGCGCCACAGTTCTGTACCGGTAGTTGTAGTAGTTGTAGTTGTAGTAGTAGTAGTAGAGGAACTCATGCTTTCTCAATCCAAAATGGCCACAAAGAAAAACAAACAAAGAGCAGAGCAGAGTTGAGTGGATTTATTTGTGCTCAACTCAGCTCGATCAAGGATACCATTCTCACTCACTTTCTCAATCGTCGAAGTTTTGTTGACACCATGTTGTCGCCACCGAGCCGTTGAACCAAAACTACCTGACACGTTCCAAGAAAATCTCCGGGTCCTCTCACTATCTGACGTTGGCACATGCTTGACGCTTGACAGCTCCCGAACCCTCATGGTATACGTACAACCTTACGTACACTTGGTACCAGCAGCGAGGGGATGCTTCCACCGCCACAAATTCTCAAACTGAAATGCAGCAAGGCTGGAAAAGATCATGAATGTCATCAAAATTAATAATTGAAACCGAAATGATAGTTGTGCCGAATAGAGTACACGCAGTCTACCGGCACCAGTATGTTAACTTATTAGGAGTCTACCGATACCAGTAGCTATGATAGGTCTTATGGCTGTCATGGGATCTTTTTCTATCCGGGACGGAAGGGACATTTATTTAACTCTCGAGGGAAAGGCTTCCATGGATAACTAGTAGACTAGCTAGATATACGGCACGACACGGTAGATAGATTGATAGATAGATGAACCAAGGAAGCCACATTTGAGGTGAGCAGCCAACTGCTCAGGCAGAAATCCAAAGTTGTAACGGGACAGGAGGTCGAAGGTATCATTCATTCAATAGTGGGTCCATGTGCTTATTCATGGAGCTATAGTACCTTTCGGTATAATGCTACAACGATCCCCGGGATGGAGGTGAAGCGGCGAGCAATAGGTCCCGTCTTTAAGGCTAGACGGACCGTGCGTTTCTTTGTGGATGCAAGCAAGATGGCCACCACCAAAGGTGCAGATGTGGTGGATGCTGCGTCTTTCTATGCATCTATGCAGCTAGCTAGCTAAATATTGACTAACTCGCTCGCAGCAGTCTACATCAAGCAAATGGCAGTCGAATCTACTGTAGCAAATAGCTGGCCGTGTAACAGGCTAATAGCGAGGTTTAGTTCCGAGTATAGACTATCAATGCTATGTTCTTCAATGTGCAGTCACTCTTTGCTAAAATCGAATGTCAATATGTAGTGTCAACCAAATCTCTCTTTTGTCTTCTTGCTTCTTCGTCATCACACACGCAAGACAGCGAGCGTTCTTTCGTCTGGTACGTCGGTCGGTTGCTTGCCTTCAAACTCCTAATCGGACTCTAGTATTGTCTGACTCGTCTGTGATGACAGATTCAGATGTTTCGTTCATCTTCCACTGCCCCGGACTCACGGGATTCTTCCCACCCAGGAAATCGGGCAAATCCTCTTTGGAGATGTGCTTTAGCAGTTTCTTGCGGTCTTTTTCATTGTTGTAGGGGCTGACAATGTCAAATTTACTCACCACCCTCTGTGGGAGGACCACACTAAAGAGCTTCCACAGCACACCCACAATGGTGGGTGGATTGCAGGCAAAGATACTCTCCAACATTTGAGGGTAGCAATCTTCCATCAATCCCATGGCATGACCATCTCTCTTGCTGCACTCTCGGTTGAAGGAGCTCACGGACAACCCTGTCAGATCCACACAACGCACTGACTTTGTCAAACGCCCCGTTGTTCGAGTCACATAGTCCAGCCACTGGAACGACCATTCTGATGGATACAAGAGACCGGGGAGCCAATACTCTTCTGGACAATGCTTCACTAGCGCATGCTGATCCATACTGGACAGCTTGAAAAAGCCAACAATCCCTCGCTGGGGATGAGGATGCGTGAAAATCATGGCATCATCGCCCCAACAATCCAACATTTTCCGCAATGCTCCATCCTGGACATGATGAGGCGGAATGGCACGGATATCCGTCTCATCCAGCTGGTGTTCCTGTCGGAATGCCAGTGTATGCTTGGCCGCTTGAATGGCATTGCGACTCTTTTTGTGGGATAACCAGAATCTCAAAATCCAGAGATCATCATGCTTCGCAGCATCATAGAGAGGATCTTCTGCCAGTGCCGCCTTGATTTTGGCAATCTTCCCGGAATGCTCTGCAATCAATGCCTTGACGGATGGACGATCATCTTCCGAACAGACAGGGTCCATCGGATCGGCAATCGGCACATCAACCCCTTTCATCCATGGCCAACAAGAACTCGTCATCTTACTCTGTGGTTGGTTGGGTGGTTGGTTGGTTGGTGGTAAATATATTTTGACTGATCCAATAAATCACTGACCGCCGTAGTTTTGTGGCAGCCCCAGCCTTCGCATCCAACAAGGACGTTGAACCAACGAGGGCTGGATAGTTGATTTAGATCTGGCGGTCTGAGCGTCTATCTGAGCGGTCTCAGCACTCAAGGTGGGCGGGCGTTGGGGAAAGCTTCCGAGAAATGGCGCACCTCGCTTTAATTCAGCAGGCAGGTGGAGAACTATTCTTTAATCAAATCTTTTCTCTATGACTCTGCAGTCCCAGTTGACCCGTACTACTTACGAGTACTGTACCGGTACCAGCGGTACAATGTACCGGTGCGGCGGACATGTACGAGTTTACGGCACAGCAGAACTCCCAAGATTTTTTGTCTTCACGGTTTGCCTCTGGACTCTTTTAACCATGGACCACCCGATCTCTGGGGCCGTTCCCATACTGACTCTTTCGATAGAGTAGCCCCCAAGCTCAAGGTTTGGCCCGAGCAGTATGCATGCCTCGGGTGACTCCGTACAATAGCTCAAGCATCCTGCAAACGCGAGCTCTTCACTTCCCGTTGAAACTGTGCCGCGCTGTTGGAGCCCTAATAAATCCACAACGGACCTGCAAAGATGCAATGGTAGCTCTCGAGCTCCAAAAAATGACGCCCCGCCATGCACACAGATCACCTCTCACGAAGACGTTGCAACACAGCAAGTTTCTCTAGCAATTGGGCGGCTGCATTATTTGAGGTGGAATCGTTCTCTTGTGGTGGTTGCTGTTGTGGAACCTGCAGCTGCGGTTGGGTTGGCTGTTGCTGTTGTGGTGCCTCGACCGCTTGGGGTTGCTGAACCTGCTGAACCGCTTGAAGCGGCTGTTGTCCGCCCAATAGGGACTGTAAGGTTGAGAGGATCTGGGCTGCTGCTTCTCCTTGATTGGCCTGCGTCGCCTCCATTTGCTGTGGAGGGTTCGGTGGCTGTTGTGGAAAGAGACCTTGTTGGTTCAAATTGTTGGAGTCAATTTGGGACAACTGTCTTTGCTGCGGTGGCATCTCAGCAACTGAGTTCCGTTCAAGGTTGGCCAAGCTGGACTGTTGCTGTTGGCTCTGCTCAGCCACAGCCAGCGGCAACATTACGCCCATCTCATTGGATTGACGAGTCTGTGGTTGTGATGGTAGCTGCGAGGTGGAATCCACTCTTTGCCGACCGATTATAATCAGCGCCTGCAGGATGCCTGTGAGGCTTGTGTCTTGAAGCCGTTCTGACGGCGGCAAACTCAGGTACCGCTCCGCCAGTTCCACCATTTGCCGCATGCTCTCATCACAGCGATTTTGTGACTCTTGCTCTGCCGATATCCCCCGATTTGGCCCCGACTGTCCCAATGATAGACTCGGAGCTTGTTGTAGCAGCTGAGTTTGCAAGTCTGCAGGGAGTGCCGCGACAAGGTTTGACCATAGTTGATTCTGGCTTTGGAGACCGCTGCTTGGAACATTCTGCTCATTCAACGACCCTTGACTCGGAACGGTCCCCTGACTCTGGTTTTGGATGCTGCTCTGGGCTTGAGAAAGCAGGTGGGGCAACTGTTGCCCAAGTTGCTGGATCATATCCATGTAAATTTGCGCAGCGGGTGCTTGTCCCATGGGTGATTCACTGGCCGCTACCTGTGGCACCGAGGAATGGCTCCCATGGTACTGGGGTTGCCGCTGCTGCTGCTGCTGCTGCTCCCGCTCCTGCTGGGATTGGGATTGGAACAATTGGCTGAGCACAGTGCCAATACCAGCTGCAACGTTTATGTCTCCTTGAGGGGGATTTGGCAGCTGAGTTTGGCCTTGCCCAAGAGACTGGTTTTGGTTTTGCAGAACCTGATTTTGTGGCCCTTGGTTCTGTATCTGGCTTTGATTTTGAACTGTCTGTTGACCTTGTCCAGGGTCCTGATGTTGTTGCAATATTTGTCCCAAAAAACTGTTGAATTGGGGCGACTGATCACTGGGTATGGGCGGAGCCTGCGGTTGTTCCATGGATGACTCTCCTTGTTGCTGGATGGAGGAAGTCACCCCTTGTTGCTGCTGTTGGGGTTGGAACATTGCAGTTAGCAGGTTGCCAAGCGCCGCCGCAGCATTGGGGCCTCCTTGAGAAGAATATGCCTGCTGGTTCTGGCGTTGGTTGGGCGCCTGACTAGGATTCTGGTCCGTGCCTTGCTCTTGCTGTTGCGATAGAGGTGCCCATGGATGGGCGCATGGCTGTTGCTGTGGCGGCTGCACTTGAGGCTGTGGCGGCGGCTTCGAGCGGGACGTCTCCGTTGATGACAAAGGCGGACGCTTCGCGTCACTCTCCGGGGGCTGCCTGTTCGTTCTTGGTGTGCTCCTCGTCTTGGCCCGTTGCTGCCGTTTCTTCTCTCTCAGCTCTGTCCTCTCATAGATGTCTTGCACATCGCTGTCCATCTTCATCCTGCGGACGAGTTCGGGCTCGGCCTTGTTGAAAAGACTGTTGTAGTAGACCAACAAGGGGTTGGTCTCCAGCGCGTGAATCCGTCTGAATCCCCTTAAGGACGAGCAAAAGACGTTAGGCACAAGCCCGTGTAATAAAACCCCCTCTCTACTACGAGACCATTTCAACTCACTCACCATCGATTTAGGTTGCGCACAAAGGAGGAATAGCGATTTCCCTGAAAGTTTGTGTTCAGAACCGAGCTCTTCTTCAGGTTTGGGAGGTGAATAGCAATCCTTTCACAGGTCTCGCCGTGCCACGAGATGCAGTCTTGGGCTATTCCGTTCTCTAGCACATGCATCAACTTTTCTCCAAAGTTGGTTGGCCGTGGATATGTGCCACCGGCAGGAGGCGCTGCTGCTGCGGCGGCAGGAATAGAGGCGGAAGATATCTGGCCAGCAGCACCTCCCTGCTGACGAGGGTTGCTTTCCCCTTCTTGGTTACCTAACCAACACGCCAGTGCGAGCCGAACGAGGAACAAAAGCGTGAGAAGGTTTGGGGGAATACATGCATGAAAAGGCAAGAATTTGAGCGAGGTAAAAACACACTTCTGGCTGTCGCAGCACTTTCACCTCCGTTGGAGTCGGCCATGGCTGCTACTTCGAGCTCAGGCTACTCTGACTGGCTATCTCCTAGCTAGCTAGCTAGCTGACAGGCCGTTTGAAGATCGCAGATATGTACTGGTATATAGTTGGAAAGACCAAATCAGGGTTCGAAGGTTTTGTGGATTTGTGCGCCTTATGAACGCACATGCTCGATCACTCGAGACAACAAAATAGAGGTTATTGGTCTACTAAAATAACTAGCTAGTCCAGAGGTTGCTCCACTCCGACCTTCTGATTATGGATAATATATTCGGGTTAGCTAGGTAGTAGCCCAGCTACTATCTAGCTAGAGTAGTACTTGCACTGGTTGCTGTCTGACGGCTGTATGTGTGGCTTTGGTCGCTTTCTTGTGGGAAGAAAAGAAGTCAGGGGAGGACATGTGAAACGGCTGTTCGTAGTTTCTCCGAAGATCCGAAAAATGAACGGGACTGGGACACGGAGTTGCAGGAATACGGTATCTCGTTGGAAGGTCTTTGTTAGGATTGAATCGAATCGAATCGAATCTGATAAATAAATTGGACAAATGACACAAAAGAAGACAATAATGATGTAGAAGCTTCTAGATTTCAGTAAAATGACTCAAAGTGGAAGATATGAAGTTTGACCAAATGAGGTACTCCAAAACCCCATTCTCCGCAGCTCCATTCATTCACTCCAACTCTTACCCACAGTTCAGCTTTTCTAAGAGAATTCAGCATTCCGGATTCCAAAATCTGCCTGGTCTTACAGTACAAGCAGTACCAGGTACATAGTGTGCCGTAGTAAGTAGACACTCAGTACGCACGCGGTGGCCAAACCATCACAAAAAGCGATGGACGTGATACTTGATGCCTTCGTCAGCTCCTTCGGCTTCCTGTTCTCTGCGGGGTAGCTAGCTGTTGCAGGTGGTTCTACAAGCTACTACCAGTATTTTAATAAAAAATACATGTATGTGGTGTCACGCATGTGCGTCCCACTGAGTACTATAAACCAGGATACAAGTAGAGCTTAACTAACTAAAAGTACTGAAAACATGTACTGAGTTGAGCTTAACTAACTAAAAGTACTGAAAACATGTACTGAGTATGTAGCTTCTCATCAGTAACATATCCGTAGCTGCTGTGGTACTGAGTTTTGAGGATAACAATAAATAATATGTGGCAATGCAAGCAGAGTACTGTACCGCATAAACTTAATTATCATCTTTCCTGTGATATCGGTGTATTTCTGAGCGAATGAATTGACATCTGCTAGCTATCATAGTTTATGTCTTACCAACTGAGTGAAATGGTCCATTTTTCATACGTTGACGAAAGCTGTTGAAATATACCTTCTTTCGTTCTTGGATTAAAATGAAGATTTTTTTGGTTTCTTTGAAAGCTCTAAAAGATGCTCATATCTGGCAAAAGAGATTCAGCACGGATAAATTGCTTCTGCAGGATTTCAGCTCGGAGTGTCTGCGAAGTTCCTTTATTACGCGACTCGACTCGACTGTCATTCGACTCGACTCAAATCGAGTTTGACTCAAAAACTCAACATGTCCAACATTGTCCAACACCCTGGAAAGAATTGGGCTATCAAGTGATCACCATGGAGGATTGGACAACTCAAGCCTCTTTTACAAAGCCTGTGAGTATGTATGTTAGTTCTAGCTGCTAGCTAGCTAGTTCCATCGAACTGTGTTGCGGTTGCGGTGCAAAACAGGTGTACCGGTACCGGCATAGGTCCTTATTATGGACATAAACGGCGGACAACATGAATGGAAGCCAAGCAATCCTCCAATCTGGAGGTCAGAATGATGGAATCGAATCGAGTCGAACCATCAGATGCTGAGGATGAACAAATGATTGGTTCTTTAGAACGAATCATCATGTCCTAGCCAGCAGCAAGAAGTCTTCTGGCTTTTGGTGGCAGACCGACAGATGATGCTCTTCCAATTTTAAAAAGAACGTGCAAACCAAAGTAGGACCTTTCTTGGGGGGGGGGAGACTCTTTTTAAATAATACCGAGCGCCTGACTCTTCTTCAACAAAAGCTGTTGTTGTCCTGGATATAGACTTGATCTCTGCTGTTGGAGCCCCGAGGAGTTGGTTTATGGTGTACTACCTATGGTTGCTTTCAAAGCATGTCGAGGTGTCGATAAGTGTCTTGGCACGTAGTACTGGGAACCGGGGTCAACGAGGTCCAGTCAATGAGGAATACAAACAAATTGGAATACTCTGGTCTGAAGAGCCAATCATCTAAAGAGTGTTTGGATCGGTCCAGGAGGACAATCTAGAAGCTGGACCAGCCAGGAGCAAGGCAGGTAGTGCCTCGTCTAGCCATCTTAAATGTAGAAGTGGAAGGGACCATGACATTGAGATATCCATCGGGGCGACTGCTCCTTGATAACTTCAGCCGTCGGAGTTAGAGCATGGACGATATTGCTGAGAGATTCGCCAGCACTCAGCTTTCCCGGGGTCAACGAGGCGTAATTGCTCTGCCTGCAAACCGTCCTTGTCAGTAAGCATCAACAGAGATATACGAATGCATACTTCCTCGCTCAGGTCCGACTGCATCAAAGAGCTGTTGATTAATTAAGATCAGACCTAAGAACAAATGACGCCCGTGCAACTTCGATGAGGATTTGACCTGGATTGAATTGCTTGCTAAATATCCACCTTTGCCGCGACAGCAACCACCGCCTATCAACGGAACGGCTCTGACAGTGGTGTTTACAGCAACGCACCCCCACCAATCCTTCTTCGGTAGTACGGAGTATCCCAGGTACCGCATTCCAGCACCATCTGACGCCACGCCTGTCACCAAAGCTACCAGCCACAGCGAACACCCCATGGTACCCCTTCAGTGTCTACAGGCACCCTTACAAAGCAAAGCCACTCCAGCAACAAGCTTTCAGCTCCCTGTACAGCCATGATAACTCTCCCACTCCGGTGACCTAAATAGCCTATATCCAACACCAGCAACCAGCCTCCAAAGGAAAGCAGCAGCCACAACATTTCTCCTGAGCCTCAGTGTAGTCCTTCAATGTCATTTCCAGTGAGACTTCCCACCCAACAATCATCAGAAACACCCCTCTCTCTCCATGGAACCCCTTTATACCCATGCATACCATCCTCACCAGTTCCAGCTACGGTACAGCATTAGTCCCAACACACTGTGTTCACGCAACAACACTCAACATATCAGGCTCTCTCAGCCACGGTCGCTTGTCAGCCCCATTGGGTGACTGGTGGCATCTCATGGAGAAGTTGTCACATTGTAGGTACATAGTGAAGTCTTCTAACGACTACATCATACTACTATAGTAGTACTGTTAGGAAAGAAAATGCTATAGCCTTCTGCTGCTTATTATGGTAATATCTACCTTTGTTTGTTTGGCATAATCTGCAAGAGTGCCAGCTTGGAGGAACCTGCCCGTTCGGAACTGCTTCCACTATTGTTGTTCTTGGTGGTACATGTGGCACCTCGCACTACCTTACGGGGACGAGTGACTCGTTGTATCCGTGCCGCTCGAGCGGGAAGCTTTCGTGTGGGCAAATCCATGGGGAATCGTCGAAGCCGTTCTGAAAAGCTGCTACGTTTTCTGTTGGAGCAAGCTTCCATCACCGCGCCGTTTTCCGTGGTGTCTGTTGTTTCGGTAACGTCCGGTTCGACCTTAGTCTCGTTCTCGGGTTGTGAAGACAAGTGATGATTGCTGGCATCACTGAGCTGTCGTCGTGGCATACGAGGTTTCTGTAGCAGAGACTTTAACGATTGAGTTCGCTTGGAGATGGTCAACAAGTTCTTGCGTTGCTGCTGCAAAAGCAATCGAGACAACGTGGCAGTGGCACTGGAACGCCTCGTTGTGCCGTTGGACTTGCTGCGCGTGGGGGGCATGACGGGTGTATCCGCAGTAGTTCCCAAATCTCGTTGGAGCGGCAAATTCGGGTCACTGTCCCATCGCCAGTCAGGATTCCTGGGGCGCACTACCGAATCAGCATTCGTGTTGTCGTCGTCGTCGGATTCTTCCAAGAGTGTCAGATCAAAGCTGGCGTCGCTTGGGAACTCGCCCGAGTAGAAGGACGACGACGCATCCATTAGAAACGGTGTCGACAGAGATGACACAGACGAAGAGCAATCATCCAAACTATTGCTGTTGTTGTTTCGTAGCCGATTGATCCAGATATTGATAGAACCTCGCTTGGACTGCTTCACGCTGCTGTTGTTGCTGTTGGGGGAAGATGAAGACATCATGGTGCTTGGTATTCAAAGAATCGAGTCTATCTGATCAGGAATTGTGAGCTCGTGTACCAGAGGGTAGTACCTTTGTAGTGCCGTTTTGGATAACTTAGACTTATGAATAAAGAGCTGGTCGTCGTTTGACCAGATAATCTCTTTGGTACTTGGGGCGGCTTATCTATCTGTATGCAGGCAACCCGTTCAAGGCAACGCGACTGGCTCAGTGAGCGGATTTTACAATGTATCACAACAGAGAAACTTGAACGGTTCCCGTTTTTGTTGCTGATGTTGTTTGCTGCTTTGTGAGATGGCAGCACGGCAGCCGAGATTTGCCCCGGGCTTAAACTGGCCTTCAATGGTAAGCAGTATCCGGCAAAGCTACGTTTCGCGAAGCCTGGCTTAAATCTGCCAAGTTTATTTGACACTTTCGTTCAAACAGCCCAGAACCTGGTTCCTGCTTCGGTGTTCGGATGCTCGCATCCTCATTAATTGCTTTTGACTCTTCATGCACTTTTGATGGTGCATCTGATTTAAGAATCATCGTTCTGTTGAACAAAACGCTTTCCGGTACCAGTGGTACAGTACCGGTACCGGTACAAGTTGATGTATGTGTTGGATATTTATGCCTTGATAAGCACCTCTAGTAGGGTCTTCTACAGTACTAGTAGCCTTATTTGCTACAGTACAACAATTGCAAGCAGAAAGTTGAATCTTCTTGGCAATGTTGCCTTGCACAATTAGGTACTCGATGGTCTCCTAAGTCTTATTATTATTGAATTTAGTATAAACCCGATTTTAAGAAAGCAAACCATACTGAGCAGCAATTCCAAACATGCAACCACAGACTGCCCCACAGACTGCATTTGAGATAATTTATTTGCTTCCAGACCTGGATCTGCTGTGGCACAGTAGTCTACCGGTACCTGGTAATACTGATGATTGACAGTCTGCTAGCTAGCTAGCTATCCGAGTAAAGGAACTAGAGCCACTAGGCTGTTGAAATTGCTGTGTTTTCTATTGATGGGCGGCCCAAGTAGACTACCACTGCACTCTCCAGATTAATTTTTGTAATCTAATGAGAGAGTGTGGAGTGTACAAAAGTACTCGACATTTTTGTCAGCTGTTATTAGTGCCCCTTCTTCTCAAAGCAAGGTTGGATATTCCATATGCCTGCAAACCAGGGTGTGGGACTCACATGAAATACACGCTGCGTGTACTCGATGTGAGTACGGGTACTGAGTACTGAGTATACTCAGTACCCATACTCACATGACCTCAGAAAATGTGAGTATTACTCNNNGAACAGCCGCCAGGGATTGCTTTCTTACTGTTTGGTCGCCGACGAAGCGGTACGGGGTTTTGCTTGGGGGTCTATTTAGAAAAACAACCCTCGACCAATGCAAGTCAAGGATGGCCATGGCCAACATGATTTGTTGCGTCCAGCCAGGACCTGCCTTGTTGCCTTGGTTGTTGCTTCGGGAGCTGATCCATTGCGAGGGAATCGAATCATTCATTGAACCAGGTGATAGTGAAACTGTACTTGATTATCACTCTTTTGATATATTGAGTGATGAAATGAGTGAGATGAGCGTTTAGAAGCATCGAAAACCTCTTTGATATTTTGCTGGTGCCGTGGTACCGGTACCGGTACCATAGACTGCACACGCCATGGGCTATTATAATAATAGCTATTTTATAGTGGCCAGCAAAACGCCGGGCACCCCATCTTCTCAACCCTCATCACCGCCCGCCTTCATCAAAGTCAGTCAACCGTACAACAGCGCAACAACAATCGTTCGAACGTAACAGCAACAGAAACAACAACAACAACAGCGCAATAACAACAAGCAACAAGCAACGAGCAACCAACAACGACAACGACAACGACAGCGACAACGACAACGACAACAACAACAGCAACAACAAAAATAACAGCGGAACAACAGCAATCATCATGTCTTCATCTGTTTGGATTCGGCTCTACTACCGGTACAACGGAAAGGATGAACCAGAGGCGCAACCTGTGGAAATCGATCCGATCCCCAAGAATATTGCTGCCTTGGCAGAGGCTGTTAAGGCCAAAATGGCGGAGGAACTCACGCACTGTTCTGCTGCTAAGCTTGTTGTCTACAAGTCAGGAACCACACCCTCTCAGGACTCGGCTTTGAATGTATGGGATCCCGTACCCTCCAATTCTTCGGGGCCGCAGCCTTTGATTGTGGTGGCACCCGGTCCGAAGCAAGCAGATGGTAAGAAGAATTCTAGATTTGGTTCCTTGGTTTGTTGTTGAATTTATTCAAATCATCCTTGGCTAACAATTTGTCTGTCGCTCTTTGATTACCGCCCTTCTCCGCAGACCACACTGATGCTCTTGCCCGAATTGAGAGGAAATTGGATGACATGGCAACTGTTGACGTGCCCATGTCAGAAGCAACATCGCGTTTTGCATCATCATTGCTTGAAGATCTGAAGGTGAAAATTACTGTCCTCTCTCCAAACACAAATCCTGGGGAAGGGAAGGTGCGAACGTATCCTTGGGGGGAGAATGAGCATGAGACAGAGGGACAACCAGGCTGCAAGCAAATCCTAGAGGAAGAGATACTGCCGCTGTTTGTGAATGGCCAGAAGTATGCCTTGTATGATGTGCGCAGTCAGTTGCTTAGACTGAAGGCAGGGAAGCGGAAGTCGAATGGATTTTCTGATCTTGCTGTTGGTCCCCAGACATCGATGAGCTTTGCAGAGACTTCGGCCAAGGATCTAATGCTTTCCTATACAGATGCACTTGTGGAGCTCAAACGGGCAAAATCAGACCTTAAGCCAGGGCCGCTGCTCCTGCGATTGGTCTCTCTCTCTGAAGTCTCTGAGAACGGTCAAGGTGTTGTTGTGTTGGGCACCGACTGTGCAACAAAGTGGCGATTGCTGCATTTTTCAGACTACAACAGGATCATGGTGCAGCCCTACACAGACGGGAAAAAATGCATTGCTGATTTCAAGACCCTAATGGAGAAATGTACGATGAGAAAGGGAGCTAATGTGCCCCCTGAAAAATCGGCTACCATCCATGAAGACACTGGTGTGGAAAATGAAATTGAAATGGCAGAGTTCGGGATCAAAGAAACTGCCAAAGACGGTGCAATCGCTCGGGAAACAAAGCTTAGAAAGTTTGCCAGTGCCTTGGAATATTGTTATGGTGAAACATTAGAAGTTCCTGCTTGGGCGAAAGCATCAGAAAGCTGCCGCTCATACTTCGTGTGAAGCAGGTGTGGGATTTTGAAGAAGATTATGTCATCCAAGGGATTAATTAAAAGGTCGAATCAATACATCTTCGCGAAGCCTTGCGTGGTGCAGCATCAATCTTGTTGAATAAAACTAAGCTTGTGTATCTCAAGTCATGGTTGTGGTCTCTTACACACTCTCTCTAGATGCATCCAAACCTCGTCTTTGTAAAAAATAAGAAGACCAGGGAGGACCCGAGGGGGTAAGGGGGTAAGCAAAGCGCGTGAAGCCATCATAACCTTAACACAAAAAATTAAGGTTATGAATATGGCGAAACTATTATTACCCCCTTCAGGTCCCCTGGTCCCCCTACTATTTTTTCTATAGTAAATGACTATTTTGGGGGACCGGGGGACCGGTATTAAGTGTAATCAAGCTGAAGAGTTAAAGAACGACACTCAAAGCGTCGATTCACTGTGGTCCCCCGGTCCCCCTTTATATCCAGCCTAGCGGCGACTGAGCCTCTATCTCTCCAAGGACCAGGGAGCCTTCCAAACTCAAACCCTCCCAACTCAAACCCTCCCAACTGCAGCCAAGCGGCGATTGAGTCTACCAACCTGCAGCCCCGCCCAAACTTGAACTCTAGCATATTACTTTTTATCAACTTCATACCATCTAGTCGGCATCAAATCCATTCAATTGATCAACTTCATACCAATTCGTATTTTAGAGCTCTCACTTTTTGCTGCATTCGATAGATTGCATGTAGTACTTCATTCATTTTTTCCCCCTTTAAGATGCCAGGACTAGGCCCACGAGTAAAGCATTGGAATTTTGTGTTCGAAAGACACACACCTGCAGATGTAGACCGTCTTTTTGCCCACCATGATAGAAGACATAAGAATTCTAATCTTCAAACCTCAGCTGCGAGGAACTGTGAGTTTCGTTTCCCGCAAGAGACTTTCACAGGTGCTAACCATTATTGGTCGCGCAGATTGTTGTCCTGCAAGAAAACCTAAAGCAAAACCAACCGCCATCTCTGCAGCAGCTCCAGTAACAGTCATCCCTATTGCTATCTTCATACCCATGTGGTCCCGCTCCAAGGCTTTCCCAATATTTTCAGAGGAGCGATGAAAGTAGTTACTGCAATTGATTCGAAGACCGACACGGTACACAGATACGTCGACAATGGCGTCTTCCTCGATGGAAGGGCAAAAAATCAACACCTTAGGACAACACCCGGCCGCACCAATCAAAGACAAGAAATCCAAAGACTCGAGAGACAAGAAATCCAAGGACAAAGACTCGAAAGAAAACCATAGCATTACGAGTTTCTGCATTAAAGAAGATTTTCAATATAACAAATGGATGGAACGTTGATTAAGACTCGATGATTGTTGATGCAGCAGGGACTGATAGATCCAGGCGTTCACATAGGCGAAGCCTTGTATTCTTGAGATTCTTGATTTGGATTAGATCACAGCTTGACATGCTAATTAACATACAGCCTTGGATCGTTACCGGCTGGCCAAGTTCTATGTTGTCATCGTCGAATTCTTGGATGGTGTAGCTTGGAAACCATGACCGTACATTGACTTCCTCATCTTCTTGGATAAGGCAGCATAACTGCAAGTAGCCATGCCTATGGTGGTACGCAACGAAGGCTTCGGTTACAAATCCCTGTCGCGTAAACTCCACCATTGTCCCATAATCTGATAGAGTGGCACATGAGCTAGTTATGAGAAACATTGGACTTATACATTGAAATAAGTGAGACCATGATGAACGATTATACTATAGCTGATGGGGTTCCTATGTGTTTGGAAGATATGCATAGTTATCTACAAGAGTATTATGGCATCCCAATTGTGTTGAGACGACAGGGAGATACCAAGATCAAATGCCCTTATTGCGGTAAAATGCACGACCATCCTGAGGGCTCTGGACATCATGAGACTCAATGCGATAACGATGATCAGTATAACGCAGGGATTGTTGTCGGTGGCAGATCCTTTGTTCCTAACTATGGGTATACTATAGTTGAATACCTTGAGAAGGATGGTGCTAACCAGATTATCCCTATCGATTAGACTTCAATCGTACTCGTCCTTCTCCTCATCTGATAAATCCCTCCACATCTCTCCCAAGAGCCTTCCAAGCTCTCCAAACGATAGATCAGGGTTCTCTTCTTTAACCTAATCAAAATGCTCTTTTACAAACAGCATATATCCCCTCAGTTTCTTCTTACATGCACAAGTCTCCTTTCCCATGGTCGTCTTGTTTTATGACACCAATCGCTAAGCTGATGCACCGATTACCTTCCTAGTATCCGTAAGCCTTTGACTGATTACCTTCCGAGTATCCGTAAGTCTAAGACTGACGTACGAGCTGGTTTATACCAGTGACTCACCGCTGAGTGTCAACCAGCGCATGCTGGGTTAATCGTTCGTCAATACCTAAACATATGCATACTCCTAGCGGGTAACTCCTCTTAGTGTCCCCGCACCATTTTCTGGATCGGTCTGACAGAAATCGGATATATTAAATATCATAGCTAATGCATTAAGTAGTAAGGAAGTCGTTCAGTCCTGTGAAATTGGGTCTACTTAGAGAACAACCATTTTAGAGATGGTCGATCGCTAAATTACATAGAGAAGAGAAGATCCTCTTATACAAACCTGGAAGCAAGAATAAATGGTCACTTTTTTGGTCGATCAGGATTCTACTTAGGCCCAAAAATGGTCTTTTCCGGCGTCGATCCAGATCTAAGAGGAACACCAAATTGATCTTAGGCTATTTAGATTGTACTACATCACTATAATGTTCTTTTTCCGAACACCACAGTACACATTTGTGTACGAACGGGATAAACAAGTCACACTTTTGCATCGAGATTTCTGCATGCATGATTTCACTGGGTAACAAATTGTGGCCATTTAGAAACGGAGGTTTCCAAACCTGCCAGTTCGAGTACCGGGGGGATCGGATCATTTATGGTCGGACCACTGGGACCTCCATTACGACGTTCCCATTCCCTTTCAAGCTGCTCATTGCGTTCTTGTTCAAGCTTTTCAAGACGCGCAACTTCAAGCTGCTGTTGCCGGAGAAGTGCCTGTCGCTCTTTTTCCGTGATCTTGGCCTTAGTCAAGGCAGAAATTCGATGCTTCCTGGAACCACTTGGAGCAACTCCATATCCAGGACCGGTCAAATCTGCGACATCAATGGTGACACCACTGGGAACTGAGTCGCCGTGAACACCAAACTCAGCCCTGGATCGACCACCATTATTTATGACATTGTTGTGGACAGTGACATGGGGGGAACTGTCGGTCCTGTTTCCACCTGCATAGACACGGGGTTGATTTTGGTTGCTACCACCGCTGTTGGATGGAGTGTAGTTGTTACCGCTGTTAGAAGGTTGATAGTGGTTACGAAAAGGACCTTCTGGACCACCACTGCCATGACCACCACCACCACGACCACCACCACCACGGCCTCCACGTGCATAAGGATTAGGGGTGTTAGTACGGGGGCGATTACAACGATTATGGGGGCACTGCTCCAAAATAGTCTTAATGTCATCCATTTTGACACTTAATTCACGGATCGCCACTATGACGTCTTTGTGCTTCTCATCCTGTTCATTCAAATGACGAAGAAGCTGATCCTGATTATCAGCTACTTCCGAGTGACCCTCTCGAACCACCTTTGTTAGAACCTTCATTTTACGTGTTAAATGATTGCGCCCCAACTGCCCATCATTGCGGACTTCCAAACCAAGAGTCTCAACTGTAGATTTAAGCGACAAGCCTCTATTAGGGGGGAGCTTTCTTTGTTGTGGTGACATTAGACGAGTCAACCACCGCAGGAAACTTTTTTGCTTCACTATTAGAGTGCGAAGTGTCATTGTTCCAATAATCAGTAGTAGTAGTGGTACGTTCTACTGGCTTCTCAGCCACACCACCACCGGTTTTAAGATAATCGGCGTAGTGGCCAGCCCTATGGGCACAATCCTTGGCTCTTTTTGCAGCTTTTTTCTTACGTACGTCATTCACTTGGTTGTCGAAATCATCCTCGTCCTCATCATCATCAGAGTCATCACTGCTGGGCAACTGTGTTGGAAGAAGAAGAGGATCCGGAGCTTCGGCATCATCTACAGTCCCACCTTGGGTTGGTGTGTAGTTGGGTAGAAAGGCTGATTCATTGAGTTGGGAGGAGGAGGCAACATTTTCCTCCTCGCTTTCAACAGTTTCCACAGTGTACTGGGGCATCTTTCTCAAAAATGTGAGCTGATGGTAAAGTAAAAAGAGAGGGGTACGGTGGAGGAAATGGTGGGAGTTTTAAATTTTAAATCTAGTCTGCCGGATTGATCTACATGCATTACAGTTGTCCCAATCGCCCTCAGTGCCACTCGCGCGGTGCATCTTGGCCGTCTCGGCATCCCATTGTCGCCCTCCCAGACACCCATGTTTGCTTTCTTAGATCAGATTGGCATGTTCAAATATAATAGCTGTCCTGTGAAATTCAAAATGTGGGCGGGGAATCCATTGCCTCCAATCCGGTTCCTTCTCACTTTTTTGCCAGTGAAACAACTGTCGCCAAATCATGGCCTCCATTGTCTCCGATGACACTTCCACCACCAATGGCGATGGCGATCGCCAACCCACTGTTTTTCCTGCTACGGAGAGTGTCGCCAATGGGTCACTCGCTCAATTGAGCTACCGTAATCTTAATAAGCAAACTGGCATTCCACCGCTAAAAGATTTGGAAGCAGCTTTTGCGAGTGAACAGGCGACATTTGAGTATCTTGTAAGTCAGGGAGCAGTCAAACCTCCAACCGATTGTCCCAGGTGCAGTATTAAGCTAAGCAAAGTGCAGTTTAAAGGTCCAAACGGTACTCCAGTTCTTCGTTGCAGAAGAAGAGAATGCGAAAGTGCCCATGGGAGCGAATGGCGTCAGTCGGTATATAATGGAACCTTTTTCGATGAAGTACGTGGCGGAAGGAGGCACGGCTTAAGTTTCTTTACTATTGGATTAGTGGTTCTTCGCATCAGCAGATAGCTGTTTTCCTTGGGTGGTCTAAGTCCTAAACAACCTTTTGGCTCAAGTTCATTCGCGAACTGGTAGGGGCTATTGTCACACATGACAGTGGTCAAATCGGTGGCGAAGGCATTGTGGTTGAAATAGACGAATCTAAGTTCGGGAAACGTAAGTACGATAGACATTCCGGTGACCACAAGTGGGCTATTTAACTAATGCTTTGCAGGCAAGTACAACCGTGGTCATAGAGTGGAGGGTTCTTGGGTGTTCGGTGGAGTGGAGAACACGGAGGCCAGAAAGTACTTTGCTGTAGTGGTGGACAAAAGGGACACTGGCACTCTAATTCCTTTAATTATAAAGTTTATTGCCCCTGGTTCTATCATTCGAAGTGACTGTTGGGGGGCTTATAATGGTATTGAAGATGTCGAAATTGATGCTGGTTATGGCTACACAATGCCTATTTATGAGCATCAGCGAGTCAATCATGAGGCTGGCTTCAAGAACCCAGTAACTGGTGTGCACACGAACACTATAGAAGGCACCTGGTTCGCCATGAAGCGACTGGTTCATGAAAGGAAGCGCAACAAGAAGCAACTTCAAGGTTGCTTATTTGAATTCATTTGGCGACGTGACAATGATAGTGACCTCTGGCGGCAACTGATGATCGCTCTCGCCGGTGTCTACTATGGTTGATTATAGTGAGCATTTTCCGGGGAAAAATGAGATACTCTGGGTCAAGTCACCCTTTTTTGCCGGGTTCTGTTAGGCTAATCAGCGAGTACTCTGTGATCTACAGTGTTTTTTTTTACACCTTTCTGTTTGGCGATGGCACGTGCCGGCACGAGCCCTACTGTTTGTGACACGGTGGACGATTCTTATTTGGATACCCTAATAAATACTAGCAATTTGTTACCCCGTACGACCATACATTTTACAATCTGAGTGAAATCGCAGGTTTGTATAAGGGACCACGAATTCTGGGGAACGACCAAAGAAACAACCAAATCCGGCTACTAAGTACCGTGGTCACTCTCCTAATTACTTTAGTCGCTGTTGTATGTAATTCTTTATTCGATGTAAGGTGCTGAGTATAATCAATGTTCCAGAATTCTGAAAGACCGATCCAGAAAATGGTACGGGGGACACTACAAGGAGAAGTCCCTCTTAGCTTGGGTGTAGGAACTCTAGGAAGTACCGATTCTTCGAGTTTCTAATAACGTCTTTCTTCCTAAAACGTTAGGGAAGCTCGTTCCCATTGAGGACTCCTTAGTGACTGAAGCTGGTTCAGGAACCACCAACCTTTTCCCATCCTGAAGCAGCACAAACAGGAGGAGACTGACATCATTGCGGAAGATGCCAAAATCATTTTCTTCTTCGCGTCAGAAGCAGCGAAGCGAAGCAGCTCATCAGCTCATCAGCCATGCTCCCATCATGAGATCACCTTGGTTTGGTTGCCACAAAATCGTAGGTTGCCAATACGAATGGTACCAATTCTCGTCATCGGTGTAGGTTTCATTAAAACATCACAGTTAGTTTTCGAGCACGTTTCTTGCCAAAAGCAGCAGCTTCAGGACCATTCCCCACAGTGGGAAATTTGCATCGCAAGAAGACGAACGAGCCATCGATCTACTATACCGTATCGAACTGGTGGTGCGTTCAGTGATTCTCGATTGATTCCTGGCTACAACCATCCGCGCAGACTCAGTTTTTCGAAAACCATCCAACGCGAGAAGCACCAAATACAATCCACACACGATGCTACCATCTTCCTTGGTAGCGCTGCTATCGTCAGCAGCAATCCTGTCATTCATGGCCGGCCCAACTTTGGGTGCTACCGACTTCATTGACTGCAACAGTCCTTGTAATGGTGGAGACGCCAACTATGAATTGACAGCTAGTATACGCACCATGCCAATGATGAACTATACATACAAGGGGCGAACTTACAGTCGAGAAGGTGATGATACATTCATGGGTCCTACCATGCGAGTGGCTCCTGGTCAATCCTTGTGGATCAAGCTCCGCAATGAAATACCAATGGATCTGAACCCCAAACAAGTGGAGATTGAAGAATACTGGGAAATGCTCAAGAAACCAGGGGAGAAAATCAAGTATCAGTACTACAAGGAACCTGTTTCCAAACCAGAATACATGAAGGTTGATCATCCCAACATTCCACATAATTTTGATGCCACCAATTTGCATCTACATGGGTTGGATGTCGAAGTGCACATGTTTGATCCCGTCAACACACACAATCCCGATGCCCCACATATATCCATTGAGCCTGGCCAGTGTTATTGCTACAGATTCAACGTCCCCCACCATCACCCCGGTGGCATGTACTGGTACCATCCTCATTTGCACGGATCAACAGCACTCCAAATGTGGGGCGGTATGCTGGGAGTGTTCTATGTTGATGGTCCCTTGGAGGACGAAATGGCAGCTTTTGGGGTTTCCAATGTCCATGAATTTGTTATTTGGGATCCGGCCTTGCGGGCTGTACACAATGAACCCAGTCACAATCTCGAAGTGGACCGCTTCTTGTTGGGACAAACCACACTCAGTAAAATCCATCCCTTCTTGGTCAATGGAAAATACAATCCCACCTTCACCACTGCTGCCGGACAAGTCTTGTGGTTAAGATCCTTGTGTGCCACTGTGGAAAATGAAAACACATTTATCGTCTATCGTCAAGGTGAAGAAGACCAACCTTGGGATGATGCTGCAATTCCTTTTTGGGTTGTTGGCAGTGATGGAGTGACATACCAGAAACCACAACAAAAGCATATTCTTGTCATGGCTGGAGCGCAACGAGAAGAGATTCTACTTCAGTTTGAGGAACCAGGGACCTATGTGATTAGTCAACAAGGCATTGAAGGAATGCAATTTTTTGACATGTATGGGCATCCACATAATCAAATCTTGGCCACCATTGTGGTCCATGAGCTGGAAGCTGAGAAGTCCTCCCTGCTACCCAACAAACCCATTACAGACATGCGATTCACACCTGGATACGATCCTGGTGAAGATATCCAAGCGCATGACATCGCCAAGACTGAAACCATAGTCTTCACAATGGGTGCAAATCGTGACCAGGCACCCTTCCCACAGTACTATGTCAATGGCAAATCCTTTGCACCAGACCGGATTGACTTTTTTGCCCATCCTGGTGAGGCTGTCGAATACATTCTCATCAATGGCAATCACAATGTGCATCCCTTTCATATCCATGTCAATCGATTTCAAATACAGGAAATGGGATCAGAGCTATCTACAGAAACGTATCCTGTCTTAAAGCATGTCATGGAATTTGACCCTTCTGTTTGGCGGGATACAGTTGTTGTCCCTCCCAACGGGCGAGCAAGGATATGGGTTCAATACAAGAATTATACCGGCAAAACAGTCTTTCAGTAAGTATATGAACTGGCAAGTTAACTGTGATGATTCTGATGATGTGCTCATGGCTTGTCACTCCCTACAGTTGTCATTTTTTGGCGCATGAAGATACAGGCATGATGTCTACCCTCTTTATTGGCCCACCTGATTATGTCTTTCGGTTGGAGGAGAATTTGCCTCTTCTAATCGGTGTGGCAGTTGGAATGGTGTTTGCTGGAGTAATCTTTGTGGTGATGGGTTGTAGAAATGGTGACCAACAGACAGTGTATCGACCTGTGGCAACCATGAATGAACTCAAGGTGAAGGCACAGGACTGAGAAGGGTTCCAAGGAGGATGTCCCATTGACTGATGAGATAGCTAGGAAGCAAATAATGTGGCACAATGAGGGAGCGGCCATTTTGGTGCTAACTCGTTTGTTTAGCCTCAGTTGAACGGAAACCATGCTGTTCAATGCGTCCCACACCGCTACCACTAATTCTTAGTTAGAACAAGGAAAGCCGTGTTCTCTCAGCTCGACTCTGACTCGACTTTTTCCGTGTAAATCCTGTTGATTTCACGGAAATGTTTCCTTTGCTTATGGCTGGGTTGAAGACTTCCGTGAAGCTCACTGTTGTTTCACGGAAAAACGCCCGTGGAAAGAACGCCATCTCTGCCGAACCTAGCATTTCCGTCAAATGCTGTTAATTTCACGAAACATTTTCTTTTCATTCACTCGATTTCCGTAAAACTATTGCTGTTTCACAGAACTAAACCGCGAAACTAACTCATTCCGTGAAAGTAAAAAAGGGGTTTTAGAACTAATTCTATGCAACTGCCGTGCAGTATGTAAGACACAAACAGCTTTGTCAGTGAAAGCTTTATTCTCAACCCAAGATGGTGGGAACAGCCTTCTGCCGGCACAGGTGTGCGTCAACAAACGCTACCAGCAACTTTTCCAGCTCCCCACTCCCCACTCCTTTGCCACAGCCGGAGCAGTGCTGTTGTCAACGATGTTAAGGCCAGCGGCAGCCCTTCTTGGTAGTCTGCAAAGACAACGAAAGCTCCCATTTGGCAGCGATTGCTACCGACATTGGCGGTATCTCCCTTGCTCCCTTGGAATCAACCGTGGCTGCGTCAGAAATGTTGTGACTCTGTTAGAAGAACCTCCGTTGGACTCTCCGATTCCGGAGCGTCCTTGTACGGTTGCCTTGGTACAAGACAGCTTGTATGGTCCTGCTTCAACATCATTGTGGAAGGCACAACTGCGATCATTGGTTCCCACGGAGTTTGGCATGTCTTTTGCAAACCTCGATCTTAGTCACGAACAGGAGAAACAACAAGGTTTGCTTGCATTGGATGCTCTTCAGAGCGACCTATTGCAAATGGAGACTCCGCAAGTCGTCCTGATTGCTAGAGGGCCACTTGTGTCTTGGTGGGCCCAGCTTTACTTGGAATCGTTCTCCTTGGCGGGCCTCGTGCTGGTGGATCCATTAGTGCCTGTTGGAGATACCGGTATGGGGACTGTTATTGACGCTGACGCTGCCACCAACCAAGCTTTTCAATATGTCGCGGACGAAGCTCGCAAGAATGGCAGTTCCAATTATCTGCAAAATATCTCATCGCTCTTCTTCTCCAAGAAACGTCAAAGAGGTCTCTTACTCGAACCGGGGGCGGTTCCAATGATGGTGCTTTCCACGCATCCCTTCCTCTCTGAACCGGCTCAACAAACCGCGGAAAGACACCGAATAGTTTATGACGGACAGGACAGAGAAGATCCTAGCAACCCGATGTTTCACCTTGGAGATGTCCCTGTCATAAGCATGGATTTGGGGGAAGACAACGCTGGAGGGAGCAGAGTCGACCCTCTGCAGCAATGCTTTCGTGATACCATTGGCCCTTGGATCGAGAATCAAGTGCTGTAGGCAGCAAGGACGACATCCGTGTGAGAATCATAGATATATAACGACGCACCCAAGCAAAGATACCAATTCATTCCAAACCCCAAAGTTAAAGAACAGAACTCGAGCCTGGGAGCAGCAAGAGAAATTTAGCCGAAACACAATCGTCGACATGAGCTCGGGCGCACCGCTATGGACAACGGTGAAGACCGAATGACAACTGCGTTGTGAACCAGAAGCCGAAACCGCTTTCTAAAGTTGCATGCGAGCTTGTTGATCAAGACTAGAAAGGCCACTGAAACAACCGAGGCAATGAACGGAAGCCTGGTTCTTTTGACTTGAGAGTGAAGAGAGCGTGGGAAGTTTGAGGTGGGCTGTCCCACTATTGGACGTGATATTCACCGGTACAGAGATAGTCTTGGTTGCTTCCTTCCCTCTGATTTGTTTGTCAATCTTGTGCTGGTACCGTACCGTTCGGTAGACGGTAGACAGATATCGGAAGTGGTTTCCGCCTCCAAAGAGATTTCCAGCGGAAGTACCAGATGCCAGGCCCCTAACTGTCTTACATAAAGGGCCATTGGATCTCAGCTGCGTCAGCACTCATGACTGGCGTATGTGGGCTGATGTGCCAGTTTCCAAAAAAGGTGGCTTGCACTATAAGCAGAACTGCCGTGGAATGGCTCTTGTCAGCGTTTGATGCGAAGACCTAGACAATTCCATTACTTGTCCATTGTCCATTTGGCAAAGAATCGAGTGCAAGGCACTTTAGTTGGCCTTTGCCTGTTCTGCGGCCTTTCGACGACTGTTAAGTTTATTGTTGTCGCCGTTCTCGTAACGGTATTCAAACTCATCTAAATGCACCGTGGATTTATCAAACACTTGCTTCTTCTGCGGTCTAATAGGTGGCTGTTATATCCATTGTTCTCGCAACGGCATATGGCCTTTCACCGGCGGCATCCTACACTTATGGTATTTTTTGAATTTCACGGTGGATTCAATTCATTTTCTAATACAGTTTCCATTCAGTTCCGTGAGGACTGTTCTCTGAAGAAAACGGAGCTGTGTTCTGCACGTGCGTGGCATCCAGTGTTGAACTCTTGACTACTCAACTGACACTAGCTAGCCAGCATCGCAACTTTGATGACGCCCTCTTGTTAAGCAGTGGAAAGCCTTATGAGTACTAAATTGTTGGACAACAACCCTTTTCTCGTAAGATTTCAACGTAATAATCCTCAGACACCGCAGAATTGCCTTTCTTATCCGTAGAACTGTTTATCTGCGGTATCCCAATGTATATCTGACGCCAGACAGGCTTCACCAGACAGGTACTGCCGGCGCTACACTAGTGTACACTGACAGTCTTTGGTGGTCATTTCATCTTAGAAGCTTGCCACGTAAGCTTCTCTACCAAATTAGTACTAAGTAAGGGGGATAGTGTAAACAAAGCGACACCGTAAGTTTATTTAGTGTGAGATTTCAGTACCTGGACCTCCATGCAATCTTTCTTTGTTCTTTTTCGAAATCACTCCTCACGAACGTGGGGGTGTCGAGGATTGCCTCGTTCATCACAGCAGTCACAGCACACTCTATTCTTGCCTTTTTCCATCGGCCCCAACTGTCGCTCCTTTTTACTTGGATTATAATCTGAAGGTTTGCGATTGTACACGCCGAGAGAAAGGAAGAGAGAAAAGAGAATTTGCTATGATGGACGGCAGTCAAGAGGCTAGTAGACGAGATGAAGAGGACAAGGAAGAGGAAATAAAACAGGACGATAAGAGCGATAAGAGCAAAGCCAAAAAGCCCGCAAGCGCTAAGAGGCAGTCTTCATCGGAGGACGGTAAGTGAAATTAGTGGTGGTTGCCATACGGTAGCCCTGGATGGAGGTATCTCAAGCCAAACCATTGTTCCCTTTCAAACAACTAGAAGAGCAACCCCCAGAAAAGAAGGCAAAGAAACGGAGCGACGATGACGCTGAAGATGCCAAGCCGGCGGCAGCCAAGAAGAAGTCGAGTGCACCGAGTGTGGGGACTTATCCCAAGCCTAAAAACTTCGCCGAGAGAATGATGAACGTCCTCGAGAACAATGTCGACCCTAAGGTGGTTAAATGGCATGGAGAAGAAGATCTTATAGCCATCAACACCAAATCGCTAAAGACTAGTGAAATCTTGGATGATCGTTTCCAGGGTATCCGATACGCGGCTTTTATCAGAAACTTGTCCAGGTGGTAAGGGGTGTCCAGTTGACATTGCTTGATTCAGAAGATGGTTCTCTATGGACAGATAACGGGGGTGCACTTTTTGGGCTGCTTAATCTCACTCTGTTTTGATGCTCCTCGTTTCCGTTGTACCGATGCATCCAGGGGGTTTCGTAAGGTACCCAAACTCGAGGCCGAGGATGGCGTGGTCGTATACCGCAACAGCCTCTTCCAGCGAGAAAACCCCCATCTCGTCCGGCACATGAAGATTGACAGTGATGTCCAAGACATCTTTGGGCAACACCAGCGTTCGTCCTATCAGCGAGCTTCTGCCGCTGTTCCACAGCCCCCACAACCCCCCGCTGCACCTCCGCAACCGCAGGCAGGGGGGTTGGTTCTTCAAGGGGACTCCCTGAACCTGCTCGCCCAGTTGATCACCCAGCAGAACCAACCGCAGCAGCGTCATGCCCCACAAGCCAATCATGCCCTGGAATCGCAACTGCAAAGTCTGCAGGCAGCCCTATCGGGCCAGGTCGTCCCGGCTCCAACAAGACGTACCCCCCAAGTTATCCTTGAGGAAATTGTCGGCCTCTCGAAGGAGTATCTGGAAGCGGTTCCATCTACCGCAGGGAATCCGGGAGAAGAATCCATAAATGCGCTTCTAACGCTCGTTGTTGGCTTGGGGACGGAACAGATTCGAGCTCGGGAACCGGAGGGAATGTCACCCCCAGGATCGATGGACGCCCCTGCACCTCAACCGCAGCAGGTTTCAAGTTCGAACCCTTTGCTTCAGGAGCTTTTGTTGTCGGTTGGGCAGTCGCAAAACCAGCAACCGCCGCCGGCTGCTGCGGCTGCTCCTCCTCCACCTCCTGTTTTTCCTGGTGCCGGGGTGGGGTCTTCAGACTCTGTGTTGCGACAACTGCAACAACAACAGCAGCAACAGAATCGCGCCGCCTTGCCTGCGCACCTCTTGGGCCCGCAAGCGGATATTCAAAGCATATTGGCCCAAGCAGCGGGGATCAGTTCGCTGAATGGGGCACCCCTGTCGCCGCAGTTGTTGCTGCAACTGCAGCACCAGCATCAGCAACAACAACAGCAGCAGAATCAGGGGAATCCCAACCTACCTTCTCCTCCTGGAGACAACTGTCGTCAGTCGTGAGTTGTTGTCTCTATCTAGGGGCCCATGTCAAACATGGAGTGGTCGTCGCCCCACGCCTAATCGGCAATTAGGATGGGCGATGAATCCAACGTAACGTATCAGTCTATACATGTTCTCTGTCTTTACGCGTATTGCGGATAGCAACTCGTAGTTTCTCGTTTTGTTCTCCGTTGAATCGACCGCCCGTTGTCCCTTCTACGAACCTTTTTGTGCGTGGCTCGTCTCGGCTCGTGTACTCGTCTTCGCACTAGTAGCCCTACGGGACAGAGAATACACCCCGAACGATAATTTCTGCCTGTCCCGAGCTTCTAGTTGATGGTTCCTTTGTTTCATGACGCAGCTGCAATCTCGTTATAGCTAGCTGCCTGCCTGACTAGCTGCATGGTTTCGTGTTGTACGATCTTTTACCTTGCATCCGTTGTCTTTCAATGGAGCTAATTGAAGTTTATTGTGCCTCGAATGGGACTCCCCTTCTTTCTTCGCCTTGGCATTGATTGGGTTCTTGGTCGTGCAACTGGCTCCCACGCCTGGGAAACCATTTTTATAACAAGACGAAAATTCTAACAATGATGTTATTACCGCTCTACCAAATCAATGGGTTTGATTTCTTCCCCTTTTCTTCACTGCCACGACGCTGGATCCTCAAAAAAAACTTATTGAGATAATGAATTTCTCTTTTTTGAGTTCTAGTAGGGCTGTGCTTGTGCTCGGTGCTGCCCCCGATATGTTCGTGATACCTCGATTGGATTGAATCGCAGGCGACCACGAGCGGTGGAATCGCAAGCGTGGCAATTAGCCTCGCCTGCCTCCAACTGAGAAGTGTATCATCAAAGCAGCAGGCGACACAGCTAGTACAGTTTGCTAAGTTTGTTAAGTTTGTTCACTTTTCTTGCAGCTAATTTCACTACTTGCATAAAACTGTCACCACGCACTAACTCTCATCATGGGCACATACAGTACTCAGTATATAGAACTGCAATGTACATACATCAAGCCACTTGGTTTGTTTCATAGTTTGGATAGATTCTCATCAAAGTCGGCGGCATCGTGACGTTCTTCCAATTGCTCGTGTTCTTCTCCCCAACGTTTGTTGACCATGCTACCTCGAATCACGGCCGGCCTGCCGGCAACGTGTTGGGCCCATCGCACCACATTGGGGTATTCCTCCTTGGCATTCAAAAAGACATCGGCATCCGGATACCCCTTTCCTAGAACAAGAGTTCCGTACCATGGGTAAATGGCAATATCCGCCAACGTATAGTCGTCCCCCAACAGGTACGTTTTGTTGTTTTCTGCCAGCTGCCGTTCGAGAACATCTAATTGTCGTTTAATTTCCATGGTGAATCGATCAATGGGGTATTTCATCTTGTAGGGAGCGTAATGATAAAAGTGCCCAAAGCCGCCACCCAGATACGGACTGCACAGGCAAAGCAAAACAAGCAAAGGAACCAGAGAAACAGGTCAGATACTGATCATTTTCCACAGTTTTGATGGATGGATGGATTGTACTTACGCAGCCCCCATTTGCCAAAAGAGCCAATTCAAGACTTCACTGCGCAATTCGGGTGGACAAAATGTGTTGTTGAATTTTTCCGAGAGTTGCAATAGAATGGATCCCGACTCGAACATGCGCGTGTTGGTGGTGGTATCGAGCAATGCGGGAATTTTGGAGTTTGGATTGAGTGTCACAAATCCACTTCCAAATTGCTCTCCTTCTCCAATATTAATGTAAAAGGCATCGTATTCGGCTTCTTTGACACCCGCCTCTAACAATTCTTCCAGCAGAATCGTCACCTTGACTCCATTGGGCGTCCCCATGCTGTAGAGTTGCAAGGGATGTTTGCCTCGGGGTAACTCTTGTTCGTGACGAGCCCCGGCAGTGGGACGGTTGATACCGGACCACTTGCCTCCATTGGCACCCTCTTGTTTCCACACTTTGGGAAGGACGTATTCGTTTTTCGACGCAGCTTCGGCTGAACCACTGGTAGTACTCATGGTTCGAAGGAGCGATAGTCCAAGCGAGGAGCGAACTGAATGGGTAAAAGTAAAGGCGGATGTGCTGCAAGAGGGAAAGGCTATCAAGTTGAGGGCTGAAACAGCACGACGAAAACGCATTCAATCAGATACGTGTGCAAGAACAAGAGAATGAAGGAACGGATGTGTTGTATGTTTTAGCTCGCTCTGTTTGTTGATGTGGGATCTTCTTTTTGATTTTTGTGAGACGAAACTGATAACGGCAAAAGATGAGCTGATTTCTCGGCGAAGTACCGGTGTTATTTTTTTGATGAGTTCGCGCGAACTGGTGTTGGACGTTGGACTTTGCTGGAACTTGGCCGACGCCTCCATTATGTTCGTACTGCCCGAGCAGACTTTGTAGTACGACTGACTTCTACTAATCAAGCGAGTATAACCGTAAGATCTCACTGATTCGTCTAACGCTCTTGTTTCTATGCGTGATACAAACCGGTACCAGTACCGTACCACCATACCGGTAGTACGGTACAGTGTACCCTACGGTGCGGTCATCTAGTGAAAGCATGGTGCAAACGCCACTCTGCTTCTTTAACTAAGTTGATCTCATCGCCAGCAGAGCTGAAAGAGGCAACCAGGGTGGGTACCGGTTCTAGCGTTCTGGCTGGCTGTAGTACGTACCTATGCTGGTACGAACCGAAACAGAGACCACCTGCACGTACCGGTACCATACCTTTGCTCCACCGCCACCTTTTCCGTGTGTACTACCGTCCACTCGACTGTCACTCAGACACTCAAATTTGAGCCTGCTCCAAGTCCTTTCAAGCTACCGCACCATAGCTAAACATGCCCTCTGAGGACTGATGGCCAAATGGAAACGAGGCGTTGTTGAATTGCTTTTTGCTCCAAGCAACAAGCTTCTTTCGTACGTTCCAATTTGACTTCCTCCACGACTATGCATATGCATATCCCGTAGCCAGTTGCCTTGCTTTACCTACCTTACTAGCTAGCCAGCATGCAAATAAGTTGATGGATCAGCGCGAGTCAATATGACATGGTTTGTTCGGTCTTACCCCCCCCCCCAGCTCTTCCAGCTCTCTGTGATGGCTGTACTGGTCCTTCAGCGTTCCACATGCTTTGGATTCAAACGTGGCGGCTTAATCATCCGTCGCCATAATGAAATCGCAATGAACTTGTTCTATTGCGTGTGAATGCTTTGTTCCTCTAGCGTCCAGTCGAACCCCCCTTCCATCTGTTCCCGCCCCTACTATCCCTGCCGTCACCCAATTCCACCTTACCTCCCCTTCCTCCCCCCTTCAATCCCCCTCCAGCCCCCGAGCTCTTAACGGTGATCTTGCCATTCCGCTTGTTCGAACGTGGTATACAAGCATTATTGACGTACGTGTCACTGATTTGACTGTGCCTCTTACCGAAACAAAGATACCGTCAAAGTGTTAACCCACAAAGAACGCGACAAAATTTCCAAATATAAAGAAGCGTGCGACTCCAATCGCCTTCCTTCCATCCCTTGTTGTTTCTGTGGATGGCATGCTTGCCCCCAAAGCCAAGATCTCTTACAACCTTGCTTCTTCTACTGCCCTCCAAAACTCAGTTTTCCTACTCTCAAATGATGTTTTTCATGCAGACCTGAATCTCAATTGCCCTTGTGAAAGCTACCCTATTTATGTCTCCGTGGATCTCGCAAGCCAAAAACCATTTGCCCCCGTATGGTCCTCAATTCTTGCCCCTGACCCACAGAACCTAGTCCTGAATTCGACTGTTCTTTGCTTTTAAAAGCCTGGCCCCGGCTGGCTTCCGTAGATAATTTCCCTCCTCTAATCCCCCCTTAACTCTGAGTCGTCTTCTGATGATGAGCCCTTCGCGTGTATTCCTGAGCTCAGAAGCTCGATGGATGCAAGATGCAAAGCAGCACAGACAAAAAAGCAGCTTTCATCATACGTAGATGTGGTAACCAAATATTCTGATTCAAATATTCATAGTACTGTACTTAGGCATGAAACTACTACGTACCTCATCTACGAAAGCCCGAAATCAGGATTTTAAGAATCCAATTAAATTGATCAATTCCAAACCTAAATATAAAACAAACCAAAATTAAAACGAAACAAAATATAAAACGAAACCAATTACTATAAATAACTAGGAATCAAGCGAAACCTAAATATAAAATCGAACCTAAATAAAACCGAAACCAAAATATAAAATCGAAAACAAGATAAATCGAATTTGGTGTAAATCGCATTTCGGGCCCTTTCTACCCAAATTCTACGTGAGTACGTACAACATGCCAATCGTGCTTTAGGAAGCAAGGCTGCGTACACCTCACAAAACACTGGGCCACGCGATCGATGTGGACGCGGGGGCTTTACCGCATCTCACTTTCTTGCTCATCACAAACTCTCAACACGAGAAAAAGAAATCTAGTACCACTACTATCTATCTATTAATCAATACTTTCGCAGCTGTTCGAACATATATATATTATGGCCGCTGAAGCTACCGCTACTGTCGTTACCCGGTCAGGAGAAGCTGACCATGGCGTTGTCGTGAAAAGCAGGCGTTACCATGCTTGGGTCGAGAAGAACATCCCTGACCTTTCGGGCAAAGTTGCCATTGTCACGGGTGGAAACAGCGGCCTTGGATTCTGGGCGGCAAACGCCCTGGCGGGAAAAGGATGCACCGTCGTGCTGGCTTGTCGAAATGTCGCCAAAGGCAATGCGGCCAAGGAGGAAGTCATTGGGTACCACCCACACGCCCAAGTGGATGTCATTGCCATGGACAACATGGATCTTGCCACGGTGCATTCCTTTGCCGAAACATTCAACAGCAAATACGAGCGCCTGGATTTCCTTCTCAACAATGCTGGCATCATGGCACAACCCTTTCAGAAATCAACCGATGGCTTTGATGTGCAATTTCAAACCAATCACCTGGCTCATTTCTTGCTGACCCAGCTGCTGTGGGATAAAATGATGCAAACGGAGGGCCAGTCCAGAGTGGTAAACCATGCCTCCTTTGCTCACGCAACGGGTGGAGTCAAGTTTTCAAAAGACAAAATGGAGAAACCAGACTATGACATTGGGTATTTCGGATTCAATATTTGCCTGTGGAATGCGGTGTTTCCCCTTGGTATTGGAAAAAACCGAGATTACTGGACGCGATATTGCTCCAGCAAACTCTGCAATGTTCTATTTACCAAAGAGATGGAACGAAGACTCAAAAGCAAAGGGGTCAATTTGGATTCCAAGATCATGACGGCATCATGTCACCCAGGCTATTCCAATACCAACTTGATGAATGTGGCCGGTGAAAGTTACGTGGGTTGGAAGATCAAAAACAAGCTATTTTCCCAGTCCCCTGCCGATGGATGCCTTCCACTGCTCAAATGTGTTGTCAGTGATAAAATCAAGAACGGAGACTACGTTGGACCCAAATATTGGCTGTTTGGTTCTCCCAAAAGGAGCCAACCTTGTCGCAACGGCAAAAATGAGAAAATGGCCAAGGAGTTGTGGGAGTACTCGGAGGAATGCGCAAAGGTGTCCTTTAACATCTAATAAATTGAATTTTGAACCGTGAAACCCATGACTGCATCTTGGCCCTATGTTGGATTGCCCCTCAAGGTGACAATTTCAACTGGTAGCTCCCTTTCCGCATTGCTTGAGGCACGACACACAACAGCAAACATAAAGGACGCTGATCGATCTACCTACCTCTAGTCCTGCCTCTAGTGCTACCGTATACCCAGCGAGCCCAGTGCATCAACACCAACAGGCAGACTACCGTACCATACCACGGGCTTCCTTGCTCCAGCTTGGCTGGAAAGATGTGAAATATCTGGAACTGTCACACTGCTGGCTTAATTGAGGATCCAAACCTGGCTTCTTTGAGGTGGCAGTTTTGTGAGATGACGAATGACGAGTGAGTGTAACAGCGTATGAGTATGCTATGGTACCTTGGAACAAAGGAATGCAAGTGGAAGCAAAACACTGACAAATGCGCCCTTTGATTTGGTTTCAGAGATAGTTCATGTTTTGGACTTGGTTGGAGGTGTCTACATGCAGCTCGCTCCTTCCCGTTGCTTTGGATTGACAACTCCCACCCCATCATCTTCGAATCCGTCGGTTTTGTTTGATCAAGAACCTCCTTTCTTGGCCATGGTCATAGAACCAGACTCTTGTGCAAGTCATGCACCCAAACTCTGGCAGTGCTGGAGAAAGTCCTTTCAGTTACTGGAGTGAATCTGATATCTGTCGATGTTGCCAGCGACAACGGGCCATCAAACGTCGACACTTGCTTTTTTGCAAACAAATCAGAGCGAAACGATGTTCGTATTGTTGCCACAAGTGATTGGTTCGATGCTGCTATTGAGGGCGGTCCCCATGGTGTTCATGTGAAAGAATCGCATCAACACAGGATACCGGTGGTACCTGCGATTCGACAATGCGTTAAAGCACAACCTCTCATTGAGACCTCTGTGCATTCGATTGTCTCGTCCCAAGAGGCACTGGAAACGTGCCGGTGCAAACCTGACTATTTCTTTATGGGAACATACTAGTCTACAAAAAACTCATCCAGAAAAGACTACAAATGGCCTAGCCAGAAGGACCCCAAGTTGCCACCAGGGCAAACAAGGCAAGCAATCAACTGCGCCTGTCCAGTATTGCGCTGAACCAGTGTCAATGGGAGGGCAGTGGTGTGGCGAATATCCGGACCCTCCTCCAGGCCAAAGACACAGGTAACTGGCTAGTGACAGAAGTGCAAGGAGCCTGCACACAAAGCAACAAGTAACAATGACTCGACAGCACCAAGCAATCGTTTGGAGATTGACCAATCTGGCTGTGGTCTCCAGAAAACAAAGGGAGCAACTTTCTGTTTGGGAAGCTTGGCACAGAGGACGTGCTTGGGTCCAGGACAGCAAGCTTCCAGTTCTTTGGACTATAGCTATCCATGCAAGGCAGCAGTCGAAGTACGGTACCGCAGATGAAACCTCCCAAACGAAACAAACTACTTTAAGTTGGTTCTTGAATGGCCTTTTCGTCCGATAGGTGGAGACTTGTAATCCTCTTCTGTGAACTTGTTATTGTGGTGTGGCCAGTGGCTACCGAAGTTGGCAAGAGGAAGAAGCCCAACATTTAGACATTTGCTTTTGTCGGCGGCACTCCACCACTGTACAAAGCTTCCTGCTACGGTACCATCTGGATAGTCTGGAGCACACCATACTAGGCTTTCCTGTGTCTTTTACGCACTAGCGAGTGAGTAGGCAATGATGGCACCTCCAAGAGAAAAGGACAGAAGTGTGAGGCATGGAGGTGATGGGGACGGTTGGATTAGCCCCACTTTAGAAACCAATTCCAGGGAGACTATGGGGAGCGAACCCTCTCAATTTTTCTTGTCTGGCTAGCCAGCAACAAGTAAGTGAAGGATGCTACAGTGCTACCGGTACTGCGCTAGCTACGATATTGTCCAAGTCCAGCAGTCGCACCAAAAGAGCCTCATCTCCACCCATCCCCAACTAAATAGTCTCACTGGATGTGCTTTCTTAGATTATTGTTGACAGTTTACGAAACCTAAGTAAGAAAAAAATCTTCTCGGTGGTACCAGAGTACTAGTACTGGCAAGTGGCATGCTGGCATTGCCACTAGCTAGCTACCGGTATGCATAGCTCCAAGTGGTGGTAGAATTTGGGAGCCGTTCCGAATACGAATGTACTACCAGTACATGTATGATACATGCATGCATACTGGTGTCCATGCAGGCAGCATAAAGAGTCGCTGTCTGGAGAATGTGATGCCACTTGCCGCGTGTCTGTGTAGTCACAGCTCCCGCAGGTCATCCGGATTCTTTCCAGTGTGGAAACTGTTAAATCAAAATCAGTGACATTAATTGCCTGACAGTCTTTGGTCACTTCTTTGGAGAAAAATGAGGGTTAGGACGTGCCCCTCAGACATTGGTGGTTTTGATGAGGTTAAGAGGCTTCTGCTTTCCGTGTCTGTCGTTCCCCTCATTTCCGTCGCCACAGCTTTCACCACAATCGTGTCTATTCGTATTCGGGTGGCGGCATTTGGATTGGAACACTGATTGTTCTCAGAGTGCCAAAGGAAGAATCTACAACCCTCGCCAGATTGCAACACAGCAACTTGAAGACATCAGCTTCCACTTCGCTTTTCAAAGAATCTCACAATCCAAAACCTCCTTGTTTTATCATACCTCCCATGTCTCCCTCTGATATCACCAACATGACATTGTATGTGCCTGGAATGGGCGTGATCCCCTCATCTGCGACCTCTGGTCGACCATCCAAGAATTCACGAAGAGATTCATCATCATCATTCTCGTGGAGATCCTCTTGTTCTTCGTCACTTACAACGTCTTCCACCAGCAACGGTCTTTGGGAACAACAACAACAACAGGAAGACTGCTCCTCATCATCGTCCGAGCTCTCCTGGAGTGATCACAGCAATCCAGACTGCGCTGCCACGCTGGTGCGTCAAGTCCGCAAATCAGCTCCCGCCTGCGTCCCGTTTATTGTGCCAGGGATTGGACTCGTCCCGGTTCCAAAGTTGACACGCAGCTCCAGTGCAGGATCTTCGTGTTCCAATCATACTAATGGACGACAACAACACAAGTTAGACTTTCGTCGTCGAAGTGTGGATCGGGCATCGTCCTGGCGAAGTTGCCGCAGTGTCCCTTCCATGGAGACTGTCGTCGAATAATAATAGAAAGACACATACATTTAGGGGGGTTTCGACAAACGAACCATCATTCCAATCGAAACAAAAAGCTACAGAAACTTAAAACTTATATTATAGCACAACAGTCGCTACATCACGCATGCAATCAGGTCCTCCTCTCTAAGAACATACATTAGCTAGCTAGAATTCGACATTTCAATTTCTTTAGTATTGTCCTGAGAGGTCGGCGACGCTACGGGCATTTTGTTTCAACCTTCAATCTATTCTCCGTGGTAGAAGTACCTGTACTAGTATATACCGCTGTGCCTGATATGTACATGCACGTACTTCAGAGCAACAATAATTTCGCACCCAAGCTAGCTGCATACCGGTATCATAGTACCACCGGGAACCCCAAAGCTTGCTCCTGGCAAGCTGGCATTCGAGCATGTTTGCCGTCAAGACGCAATGATACTACCAGACCTGTCTTTTAACTTACGGGGGAACACCTGTACCAAGTATCTTCTAGTATCTCTCAGCCCTTTACATGGTTCTGGGGTATCCCTTTGTCTCTTGGCTTCTTTATCCTGGTGGTGCTGCTCGCTCGCTCGTTGGCTTCATTTTAAAAGCAAGCTTCGTACCCGTAAGGGGCTGTGAGAGTGGTGGGCAGGGATGTCATCGCGAGAGCCATAGCTGCGTGTGCTGGGAAAAGTCGTTTTGAAACGTGGGTTTAGCCTGCCATGTTGCAGCATGATTGCTATCTTGGTTGTTATTAATAGAGTACTGTACCAGTACTGTCAGAGTATCTCGCACCACCACCGATCGTTTCTTGGCTGCCTGCTGCCTGGAAGTTAAGCAATCCGCGATTTCCGGCCGCAGTCCTCGTAGCTATCCAGAGGGCATTTCTTCCCTGGTAAACCCTTGCGTCTCTCTCTCTCTCTCTCTCTCTCTTGTGCTGACTCCGGCGTAGTCGCTCAGGGATATTGGTACCATTGAAGGGCATCTGCTGGATTACCTGGAACACTCACGATAAAAGCCTTTATGTACGAAATGACCGTATTATAAGCCTATAAGTCATAGAGCATGAAACTACTTAATCGTGAATGTCGGAATTCTGAGAGGATGTCGGAAAATGTCGGCGTTTGTACGAGAATGTCGGAGTTTGTATGAGAATGTCGGAAAATGTCGGCATTTTGTCGGAAGGTTTCTCAGACATTTTGCCGACATTTACGATTAAGTCAGTTGTCCGTTTTGCTTACTTAAACTCAGTCGGGGATTTATAAGTATCAGCGTTCTTGTACCACATAAGACTCATTCAGCGAGTTCCGTCCGTTTTGGAAAGCGGTCATCCGTTCTAATCGTCAATGTCGGAAAAGTAGAAACTCATGTCGGAAAATGTCGGCGTTTGTACGAGAATGTCGGCGTTTGTATGAGAATGTCTGCATTTGTCGGAAAATGTCCGCAATGTCGGGACATTGTCGGGAAACTTTCTTCTGTCATTTAGGCTATATGATTTAAGACCAGAAGAGGTCATATATATCTTTCAAAAGGCTTTATCGGGAGTGTTCCTGGAAGGCAGCCGATTTTAGAGGTAGGGTTGGCTTGTGCCGGATCGCTGAAAGTCGTTCCTATTCGCGCTGCGCGACTTACCGCGAGTTTCCCGCGATTCGCACAACGCGAATAGAACAAATGGCGCGACTTCACCGCGACTTCCCGCGACTTTCTTAGTTAAATTGCTAGTATTTACAAGTCGCGCAGCGCGACTTAGCGCGAGTCGCGAACGACTTTCCAAGTCGCGCAGCGCGACTTAGCGCGAATCGCGAACGACTTCACGCGACTTACGGGAGTGCGTATTTTTAGCGAATCGAGCATATGCTAGGGTTAAGGCCTAATCGGCTGCCTTCCTGGGGCACGCTTGCACGTACGGTACCATGTACCGGTACGATCTGAAGCCGAACCGAAAACAGGCGGCGCGGGGGCTCAACCTGATTCATTCTGGTGTGATGTAATGTCAGCGCTGCTGCTTTATATTATCTCCTGCGAGGTGGCCTTTCCCCTGTCATTCTCATTCCTGTGCTCTGTACCGGTACCATACGGTACCAGTCATTTTGCTAGTCTCCGGCACCATTTGGTTCAAAATCGAGGCTCAACAGCCTCTCCCACGCACCGTTCAGGTGCTGAGAGCTGGATGGGTTGTCCGATGAACAAACCGGTGGGCAATCTACTTGTTTCTTGCTTGGAGTGTACTCTAAAACTGATGTCACGAAGCCAAGGCATAGCTAGGCAGACTTTGTGTTATCTAAGGTTTGAAGTCAGGTTTTATGCGTCGCACCAAGTTGCTTGAAACGAAAGGATCCTCCATGTGCGTTGGCTGGTTAGTCAATCCATCTGCAATCTAAAAGGATCCCCAGCCAGTTGTTTCTGCGTTTTTTGATTCAGCGATGTGTGTTCATTGCTTGGTTTGCATTGCTCCACCCATGGTGATTCAATTCCGTTCCCTTCCGGCTGGATGTTTTTATCATGGTCTCCTCCTCCAGCCAAATATATTTCCCCCGGAAGGAAAGCATTGCGTGCGGTGAACTTGCCCACCAAACCAACGTAGCGATGGTCCCCTGTTTCGGGGAAGGCAAGTCCTGAAAGCAGCCAAGCTGAGAGCCCCACCGGACGAGGAAGCCACCTGGCTGCCGTGATGTTCAGCCATCGTGGGAACAACACTCCTCGAAGCAGATTACTACTAGAAGGCATTGCAAGGAGTACCGTTTATTGCTGGGACTGAGCACAACAAGACAGGATGCCGGTACATCGCCATAGATCTAGCTCGCTACCTGCCAGCCAGCGCTATTATCATACCGTACAAGCCAGCTACAAGCCAGGACAAGAAAAGAGTCTACTACGAAGAGAACACGCACATGCAGAGAGAACAGTTCACCAAGCGAACCCCTTCATTGCTGAACACGTGGGAAGTTGGCATCCTGGAACATGATGAGAAGAGTCCTGATCCAAGAGTATAAGAGAGCTCCAAGAGTATCCAAGTGCACAAGTGCACCACGAACCACTCTATGAATTCGCAACTGAATCCAATCCGGATCTGGCTAGTAGTCTGACAATGGATTATTGTTGTATCAAACTATGGTTTGGTACTACCTACCTGGTACTTGCTGCAGCTAGCTAGTACATGGTGGTACCAGCTGCATGCACCTCGCCAACAAACATCCTACAAGTAATTTCGCAAGAATGCTCGTGGCCTACGGTTGCTAGTAAGCTCTAGCTGGTAGCTAGTATCAGTAGAGTTAGGCAAGTGTTGGTTGTGGCGACATAGGGCTCAGTCCGAGCACGAGCGCCACCGAAGTCCTGTCAAGAGGGGATGAAACGTGTACATAATAGTTTTGTTTGCAAAAAAAAGAGCCTGGCTCACCCGTGTATCTTTCTGGTGAGAACACCTTGAGCATTTGGTCTTCGGCTCTCAGAATCCAAGACAGAAGACAGGTGAAGAGAGGAGAGCATGAGAGATGAGAGCATGCACAGGAGTTTTTCAAACATTCATACATTTTTTCTATTCAAGAAACCAACTCGTAGATGCTTTTGGTTGCTATCTACGCGGAGGTGACCCTCTGGTACGGTACTGTACCGGTAGGCAAAGCATTGAAGCATTGAGCAATGAGCAAGCAACCGATCACCTACCATCATAGAACGGTTCGGTGACGACTCGGCTCGACTCGACTCGTGTCTCTCAAAGCGAAACGCAAAGTTCAAAAGTTTTAGTGGCCACCTGGACGCCTACGTACTACCGGTACTGGTACGACTCTACCATAGTAGCTACCGGTAGCCTGGATATCGTCCAGCAGCTCGCTCTACTGCCTATTAGTACCGGTACTCTACGTAAAGGCAGAGCTGGGGTACCGCTTGCCGCAGGCGAAGTGGACTCATTGTGGGATCGGCTTACTTTGCAGTTGCAAGGGACGGCAAGTTCCAGAAGTGTCGAATGTCGAATGCAAAGAACATGTCGGACGCCCCAAGTAAATGGTTACTCAGAGTACTTACTATCTAAGAGGAGTACTCGGAATAGATGGTTCTATGATTTGTCCTAGGGCCTCATGATTTAAACCTGAATTTGTAGGGTGATCAAGAGACATAGAGATTCCAAGTAGAAAGGTTGAAGTGTAATCTGTCCGCCCATTTCCTCGGATTTCACTAAGAGAACAATACTCACCGGAAATAACTTCACTAGATTTACCTAGTTAAATTTGAGAGAGCGTTATGGCAAGGCTGGCTTTTTAACTCTACCAGCGGAAAGCTTCTTTTTCGGGGATTATGAGGTTTTAAATAACGACTACTGTTTGAATCTTGGATGGACGTTGAAACTTGCTTTCGCCGGATTTATTGACTATATAAACAAGTGTACAAAGACAGCTTCGCATTATGAAAACTGAAGGTAGTCGTTGAAATTCGATTAGTCGTGGTGCAGTGGTAAACCGTACTGGTACTCAGAGCTCAGAGTACGAAACAACAACAAAACAACCGTCGCCGCAGCTTCTACTAGTAGTAAAAAGGACGACCATGGCGCTCCTGTGTTCCTGTTGCTTCCTCCTGTATCCTTGGAAATGGATTGGACAGATTACATACAAATGACGTCCCTGCTTCTTGTCGGTCTCGAATGTCGGCAGCGATCTCGTCGCTCTTCCAGGCCTTTCGGCCCTCCTTTCGCGCCTTGATCTGGCCTCCATCCTCGCCCTTGCGACCACGGTCAGCCGTGCACCCTCGGCTTTGCCTCGGATTTGCACGACTGACCTCGTCTTCAATCAGCCGGAACGTTTTTCTACAAGATGCCAAAATAGATACCGTAGTACTGAGTACCTGGTACCTGGTACTCCGAGTACGAGTACACATTAGTCGCATTGCCCCCTACCGTACTGAGTACGAGTACCATTATGCTGAATGATGGTCAAGCAAGGTGCAAGGCACTCCATGGTCCAAGGTTCACTTGTACCAGTGTACCAGCGTATGATCGACTGCAGCTTCGCTCGCAATCAATCATCTCTAACGCCGATTGCAGCTGGATTGATCGACCATCATCTACAGTATGTCCTAAACAAACACCAAGAAACCCTTCATCCAGCTTCATCTTACAGGATCTCCTTGGACAGGCTTGGACTCCTTGATCCGAAGTTATCTTAGGCACAGACTAGTTAACTGGTCTTGTCAAAGACTTTCTTCCAAAGACACAACGAGGTGTGTAATGGCTCAAAGAAGCCGTCAAAGACAAAAATAGATTTAGATACCACATGTAGTACATTTGGCTTCGCAGCCTAAGAATCTAGCTACCTGTTCTTCCTAATTTTGGGCTTCCTTCTAAATTAGTTCCAAAGCAAAGCTAAGCAACCACTCTTGTCTTCGCAGCTGATGTAAATAGAAGCAGCAACATTGTCGGAGGGCTGATCATGAACCTTCAACGAGAAAGAGCCCTTTAAATACATTGGTAGCAGTTTGACTTGCCAGAGAACTTGTCCGCGTTGATTGCCACAGATATGTCCCAATCGACTTACGATGGCTTCTGGATCGCTTCTTATCCATTGTCCAGAGGACGCAAATCTCAGGTGCTTTTTATACCAAGTCCAAGGTGATATGAAAGGGTCTTGGCTTCGTATATATAAATGAACTAGTAATGTGAAAGTGACGATCAAGATGAAGCAATAGCATTTGGAGCCATTCTGGACTGCCACCCTTCCAGTTTCCAGTTCAATCCTCGCCGTGAACCTATAGACG